>JACMZG010001911.1:66683054-66700243 GCA_018340805.1 Microvelia longipes
ATTTCGCTGGAAATAAATTCTCAATTTTTTCCAAATAAAAATCGATATTTTCACAAAAATGCACTTTCATTTTTCATAGATTCCAGCCATATTTTCTGAATTTCTTTCGATATTAAATGCCATGTTAGTTATTAATTTGATGATATTAAAATAATAGAAATACTATAATATTTATATGCAAACATGATTTTTTGAAATTTAGATGTCGACGCTCATACTCCATTGGGTACACCGATCTCGTTTGATCTCGGAATGTTAAGCAACGGAAGGCCTTGTTAGTACTTGAATGCGTGAGCGTCTGGGAATACAAGGTGGTGTCGACTTTTTGCAATTTGAAGCAATTATATTTTGATTCAATTAGATTGATTTATTTGAATAATAGTAGCAAAATCAATAAGGTAATGCAAAAGAAATGTACACACATTATTGACAGGGCTTTAAAACTTTATAATTCCACAATTTCCCATAAAATCATGGATTTTCCCCATCAATTTAACAATTTTCCTATAATATTGATTTATCGATCGGTCCGTTCATAGACTATCTCCACGGATGACATGTACCACCATTAGAATCCTTATTGAATTTCATCAACTTTGATATCATTTCGCTGGAAAATAATTCTCAAATTTTTTCCAATAAAAATCGATATTTTCACAAAAATGCACTTTCATTTTTCAATAGATTCCAGCCATATTTTCTGAAATTTCTTTCGATAATTAACATGCCAATGTTACAGTTATTAATTTGATGATATTAAAATAATAGAAAATACTAATAATATTTATTATGCAAATCATGATTTTTTGAAATTTAGATGTCGACGCTCATACTCCATTGGGTACACCGATCTCGTTTGATCTCGGAATGTTAAGCAACGGAAGGCCTTGTTAGTACTTGAATGCGTGAGCGTCTGGGAATACAAGGTGGTGTCGACTTTTTGCAATTTGAAGCAATTATATTTTGATTCAATTAGATTGATTTATTTGAATAATAGTAGCAAAATCAATAAGGTAATGCAAAAGAAATGTACACACATTATTGACAGGGCTTTAAAACTTTATAATTCCACAATTTCCCATAAAATCATGGATTTTCCTCCCATCAATTTAACAATTTTCCTATAATATTGATTTCCGTTCATAGACTATCTCCACGGATGACATGTACCACCATTAGAATCCTTATTGAATTTCATCAACTTTGATATCAATTTCGCTGGAAAATAAATTCTCAAATTTTTTCCAATAAAAATCGATATTTTCACAAAAATGCACTTTCATTTTTCAATAGATTCCAGCCATATTTTCTGAAATTTCTTTCGATAATTAACATGCCAATGTTACAGTTATTAATTTGATGATATTAAAATAATAGAAATACTAATAATATTTATTATGCAAATCATGATTTTTTGAAATTTAGATGTCGACGCTCATACTCCATTGGGTACACCCGATCTCGTTTGATCTCGGAATGTTAAGCAACGGAAGGCCTTGTTAGTACTTGAATGCGTGAGCGTCTGGGAATACAAGGTGGTGTCGACTTTTTGCAATTTGAAGCAATTATATTTTGATTCAATTAGATTGATTTATTTGAATAATAGTAGCAAAATCAATAAGGTAATGCAAAAGAAATGTACACACATTATTGACAGGGCTTTAAAACTTTATAATTCCACAATTTCCCATAAAATCATGGATTTTCCTCCCATCAATTTAACAATTTTCCTATAATATTCGATCGGTCCGTTCATAGACTATCTCCACGGATGACATGTACCCACATTAGAATCCTTATTGAATTTCATCAACTTTGATATCAATTTCGCTGGAAAATAAATTCTCAAATTTTTTCCAATAAAAATCGATATTTTCACAAAAATGCACTTTCATTTTTCAATAGATTCCAGCCATATTTTCTGAAATTTCTTTCGATAATTAACATGCCAATGTTACAGTTATTAATTTGATGATATTAAAATAATAGAAATACTAATAATATTTATTATGCAAATCATGATTTTTTGAAATTTAGATGTCGACGCTCATACTCCATTGGGTACACCCGATCTCGTTTGATCTCGGAATGTTAAGCAACGGAAGGCCTTGTTAGTACTTGAATGCGTGAGCGTCTGGGAATACAAGGTGGTGTCGACTTTTTGCAATTTGAAGCAATTATATTTTGATTCAATTAGATTGATTTATTTGAATAATAGTAGCAAAATCAATAAGGTAATGCAAAAGAAATGTACACACATTATTGACAGGGCTTTAAAACTTTATAATTCCACAATTTCCCATAAAATCATGGATTTTCCTCCCATCAATTTAACAATTTTCCTATAATATTGATTTCCATCATAGACTATCTCCACGGATGACATGTACCACCATTAGAATCCTTATTGAATTTCATCAACTTTGATATCAATTTCGCTGGAAAATAAATTCTCAAATTTTTCCAATAAAAATCGATATTTTCACAAAAATGCACTTTCATTTTTCAATAGATTCCAGCCATATTTTCTGAAATTTCTTTCGATAATTAACATGCCAATGTTACAGTTATTAATTTGATGATATTAAAATAATAGAAATACTAATAATATTTATTATGCAAATCATGATTTTTGAAATTTAGATGTCGACGCTCATACTCCATTGGGTACACCCGATCTCGTTTGATCTCGGAATGTTAAGCAACGGAAGGCCTTGTTAGTACTTGAATGCGTGAGCGTCTGGGAATACAAGGTGGTGTCGACTTTTTGCAATTTGAAGCAATTATATTTTGATTCAATTAGATTGATTTATTTGAATAATAGTAGCAAAATCAATAAGGTAATGCAAAAGAAATGTACACACATTATTGACAGGGCTTTAAAACTTTATAATTCCACAATTTCCCATAAAATCATGGATTTTCCTCCCATCAATTTAACAATTTTCCTATATATTCGATTTCATAGACTATCTCCACGGATGACATGTACCACCATTAGAATCCTTATTGAATTTCATCAACTTTGATATCAATTTCGCTGGAAAATAAATTCTCAAATTTTTTCCAATAAAAATCGATATTTTCACAAAAATGCACTTTCATTTTTCAATAGATTCCAGCCATATTTTCTGAAATTTCTTTCGATAATTAACATGCCAATGTTACAGTTATTAATTTGATGATATTAAAATAATAGAAATACTAATATATTTATTATGCAAATCATGATTTTTTGAAATTTAGATGTCGACGCTCATACTCCATTGGGTACACCCGATCTCGTTTGATCTCGGAATGTTAAGCAACGGAAGGCCTTGTTAGTACTTGAATGCGTGAGCGTCTGGGAATACAAGGTGGTGTCGACTTTTTGCAATTTGAAGCAATTATATTTTGATTCAATTAGATTGATTTATTTGAATAATAGTAGCAAAATCAATAAGGTAATGCAAAAGAAATGTACACACATTATTGACAGGGCTTTAAAACTTTATAATTCCACAATTTCCCATAAAATCATGGATTTCCTCCCATCAATTTAACAATTTTCCTATAATAATTATTGATCCGTTCATAGACTATCTCCACGGATGACATGTACCACCATTAGAATCCTTATTGAATTTCATCAACTTTGATATCAATTTCGCTGGAAAATAAATTCTCAAATTTTTTCCAATAAAAATCGATATTTTCACAAAAATGCACTTTCATTTTTCAATAGATTCCAGCCATATTTTCTGAAATTTCTTTCGATAATTAACATGCCAATGTTACAGTTATTAATTTGATGATATTAAAATAATAGAAATACTAATAATATTTATTATGCAAATCATGATTTTTTGAAATTTAGATGTCGACGCTCATACTCCATTGGGTACACCCGATCTCGTTTGATCTCGGAATGTTAAGCAACGGAAGGCCTTGTTAGTACTTGAATGCGTGAGCGTCTGGGAATACAAGGTGGTGTCGACTTTTTGCAATTTGAAGCAATTATATTTTTGATTCAATTAGATTGATTTATTTGAATAATAGTAGCAAAATCAATAAGGTAATGCAAAAGAAATGTACACACATTATTGACAGGGCTTTAAAACTTTATAATTCCACAATTTCCCATAAAATCATGGATTTTCCTCCCATCAATTTAACAATTTTCCTATAATATTGATTTATCGATCGGTCCGTTCATAGACTATCTCCACGGATGACATGTACCACCATTAGAATCCTTATTGAATTTCATCAACTTTGATATCAATTTCGCTGGAAAATAAATTCTCAAATTTTTTCCAATAAAAATCGATATTTTCACAAAAATGCACTTTCATTTTTCAATAGATTCCAGCCATATTTTCTGAAATTTCTTTCGATAATTAACATGCCAATGTTACAGTTATTAATTTGATGATATTAAAATAATAGAAATACTAATAATATTTATTATGCAAATCATGATTTTTTGAAATTTAGATGTCGACGCTCATACTCCATTGGGTACACCCGATCTCGTTTGATCTCGGAATGTTAAGCAACGGAAGGCCTTGTTAGTACTTGAATGCGTGAGCGTCTGGGAATACAAGGTGGTGTCGACTTTTTGCAATTTGAAGCAATTATATTTTGATTCAATTAGATTGATTTATTTGAATAATAGTAGCAAAATCAATAAGGTAATGCAAAAGAAATGTACACACATTATTGACAGGGCTTTAAAACTTTATAATTCCACAATTTCCCATAAAATCATGGATTTTCCTCCCATCAATTTAACAATTTTCCTATAATATTGTTTCATAGACTATCTCCACGGATGACATGTACCACCATTAGAATCCTTATTGAATTTCATCAACTTTGATATCAATTTCGCTGGAAAATAAATTCTCAAATTTTTTCCAATAAAAATCGATATTTTCACAAAAATGCACTTTCATTTTTCAATAGATTCCAGCCATATTTTCTGAAATTTCTTTCGATAATTAACATGCCAATGTTACAGTTATTAATTGATGATATTTAAAATAATAGAAATACTAATAATATTTATTATGCAAATCATGATTTTTTGAAATTTAGATGTCGACGCTCATACTCCATTGGGTACACCCGATCTCGTTTGATCTCGGAATGTTAAGCAACGGAAGGCCTTGTTAGTACTTGAATGCGTGAGCGTCTGGGAATACAAGGTGGTGTCGACTTTTTGCAATTTGAAGCAATTATATTTTGATTCAATTAGATTGATTTATTTGAATAATAGTAGCAAAATCAATAAGGTAATGCAAAAGAAATGTACACACATTATTGACAGGCTTTAAACTTTATAATTCCACAATTTCCCATAAAATCATGGATTTTCCTCCCATCAATTTAACAATTTTCCTATTATATTGTTTCATAGACTATCTCCACGGATGACATGTACCACCATTAGAATCCTTATTGAATTCATCAACTTTGATATCAATTTCGCTGGAAAATAAATTCTCAAATTTTTTCCAATAAAAATCGATATTTTCACAAAAATGCACTTTCATTTCAATAGATTCCAGCCATATTTCTGAAATTTCTTTCGATAATTAACATGCCAATGTTACAGTTATTAATTTGATGATATTAAAATAATAGAAATACTAATAATATTTATTATGCAAATCATGATTTTTGAAATTTAGATGTCGACGCTCATACTCCATTGGGTACACCCGATCTCGTTTGATCTCGGAATGTTAAGCAACGGAAGGCCTTTAGTACTTGAATGCGTGAGCGTCTGGGAATACAAGGTGGTGTCGACTTTTTGCAATTTGAAGCAATTATATTTGATTCAATTAGATTGATTTATTTGAATAAGTAGCAAAATCAATAAGGTAATGCAAAGAAATGTACACACATTATTGACAGGGCTTTAAAACTTTATAATTCCACAATTTCCCATAAAATCATGGATTTTCCTATCAATTTAACAATTTTCCTATAATATTGATTTATCGATCGGTCCGTTCATAGACTATCTCCACGGATGACATGTACCACCATTAGAATCCTTATTGAATTCATCAACTTTGATATCAATTTCGCTGGAAAATAAATTCTCAAATTTTTCCAATAAAAATCGATATTTTCACAAAAATGCACTTTCATTTTTCAATAGATTCCAGCCATATTTCTGAAATTTCTTTCGATAATTAACATGCCAATGTTACAGTTATTAATTTGATGATATTAAAATAATAGAAATACTAATAATATTTATTATGCAAATCATGATTTTTTGAAATTTAGATGTCGACGCTCATACTCCATTGGGTACACCCGATCTCGTTTGATCTCGGAATGTTAAGCAACGGAAGGCCTTGTTAGTACTTGAATGCGTGAGCGTCTGGGAATACAAGGTGGTGTCGACTTTTTGCAATTTGAAGCAATTATATTTTGATTCAATTAGATTGATTTATTTGAATAATAGTAGCAAAATCAATAAGGTAATGCAAAAGAAATGTACACACATTATTGACAGGGCTTTAAAACTTTATAATTCCACAATTTCCCATAAAATCATGGATTTTCCTCCCATCAATTTAACAATTTTCCTATATATTGATTCGATTTCATAGACTATCTCCACGGATGACATGTACCACCATTAGAATCCTTATTGAATTTCATCAACTTTGATATCAATTTCGCTGGAAAATAAATTCTCAAATTTTTTCCAATAAAAATCGATTTTCACAAAAATGCACTTTCATTTTTCAATAGATTCCAGCCATTTTTCTGAAATTTCTTTCGATAATTAACATGCCAATGTTACAGTTATTAATTTGATGATATTAAAATAATAGAAATACTAATAATATTTATTATGCAAATCATGATTTTTTGAAATTTAGATGTCGACGCTCATACTCCATTGGGTACACCCGATCTCGTTTGATCTCGGAATGTTAAGCAACGGAAGGCCTTGTTAGTACTTGAATGCGTGAGCGTCTGGGAATACAAGGTGGTGTCGACTTTTTGCAATTTGAAGCAATTATATTTTGATTCAATTAGATTGATTTATTTGAATAATAGTAGCAAAATCAATAAGGTAATGCAAAAGAAATGTACACACATTATTGACAGGGCTTTAAAAACTTATAATTCCACAATTTCCCATAAAATCATGGATTTTCCTCCCATCAATTTAACAATTTTCCTATAATATTGATTTATCGATCGGTCCGTTCATAGACTATCTCCACGGATGACATGTACCACCATTAGAATCCTTATTGAATTTCATCAACTTTGATATCAATTTCGCTGGAAAATAAATTCTCAAATTTTTCCAATAAAAATCGATATTTTCACAAAAATGCACTTTCATTTTTCAATAGATTCCAGCCATATTTTCTGAAATTTCTTTCGATAATTAACATGCCAATGTTACAGTTATTAATTTGATGATATTAAAATAATAGAAATACTAATAATATTTATTATGCAAATCATGATTTTTTGAAATTTAGATGTCGACGCTCATACTCCATTGGGTACACCCGATCTCGTTTGATCTCGGAATGTTAAGCAACGGAAGGCCTTGTTAGTACTTGAATGCGTGAGCGTCTGGGAATACAAGGTGGTGTCGACTTTTTGCAATTTGAAGCAATTATATTTTGATTCAATTAGATTGATTTATTTGAATAATAGTAGCAAAATCAATAAGGTAATGCAAAAGAAATGTACACACATTATTGACAGGGCTTTAAAACTTTATAATTCCACAATTTCCCATAAAATCATGGATTTTCCTCCCATCAATTTAACAATTTTCCTATAATATTGTCGATCCGTTCATAGACTATCTCCACGGATGACATGTACCACCATTAGAATCCTTATTGAATTTCATCAACTTTGATATCAATTTCGCTGGAAAATAAATTCTCAAATTTTTCCAATAAAAATCGATATTTTCACAAAAATGCACTTTCATTTTTCAATAGATTCCAGCCATATTTTCTGAAATTTCTTTCGATAATTAACATGCCAATGTTACAGTTATTAATTTGATGATATTAAAATAATAGAAATACTAATAATATTTATTATGCAAATCATGATTTTTTGAAATTTAGATGTCGACGCTCATACTCCATTGGGTACACCCGATCTCGTTTGATCTCGGAATGTTAAGCAACGGAAGGCCTTGTTAGTACTTGAATGCGTGAGCGTCTGGGAATACAAGGTGGTGTCGACTTTTTGCAATTTGAAGCAATTATATTTTGATTCAATTAGATTGATTTATTTGAATAATAGTAGCAAAATCAATAAGGTAATGCAAAAGAAATGTACACACATTATTGACAGGGCTTTAAAACTTTATAATTCCACAATTTCCCATAAAATCATGGATTTTCCTCCCATCAATTTAACAATTTTCCTATAATATTGATTTCATAGACTATCTCCACGGATGACATGTACCACCATTAGAATCCTTATTGAATTTCATCAACTTTGATATCAATTTCGCTGGAAAATAAATTCTCAAATTTTTTCCAATAAAAATCGATATTTTCACAAAAATGCACTTTCATTTTTCAATAGATTCCAGCCATATTTTCTGAAATTTCTTTCGATAATTAACATGCCAATGTTACAGTTATTAATTTGATGATATTAAAATAATAGAAATACTAATAATATTTATTATGCAAATCATGATTTTTTGAAATTTAGATGTCGACGCTCATACTCCATTGGGTACACCCGATCTCGTTTGATCTCGGAATGTTAAGCAACGGAAGGCCTTGTTAGTACTTGAATGCGTGAGCGTCTGGGAATACAAGGTGGTGTCGACTTTTTGCAATTTGAAGCAATTATATTTTGATTCAATTAGATTGATTTATTTGAATAATAGTAGCAAAATCAATAAGGTAATGCAAAAGAAATGTACACACATTATTGACAGGGCTTTAAAACTTTATAATTCCACAATTTCCCATAAAATCATGGATTTTCCTCCCATCAATTTAACAATTTTCCTATAATATTGATTTATCGATCGGTCCGTTCATAGACTATCTCCACGGATGACATGTACCACCATTAGAATCCTTATTGAATTTCATCAACTTTGATATCAATTTCGCTGGAAAATAAATTCTCAAATTTTTTCCAATAAAAATCGATATTTTCACAAAAATGCACTTTCATTTTTCAATAGATTCCAGCCATATTTTCTGAAATTTCTTTCGATAATTAACATGCCAATGTTACAGTTATTAATTTGATGATATTAAAATAATAGAAATACTAATAATATTTATTATGCAAATCATGATTTTTTGAAATTTATGTCGACGCTCATACTCCATTGGGTACACCCGATCTCGTTTGATCTCGGAATGTTAAGCAACGGAAGGCCTTGTTAGTACTTGAATGCGTGAGCGTCTGGGAATACAAGGTGGTGTCGACTTTTTGCAATTTGAAGCAATTATATTTTGATTCAATTAGATTGATTTATTTGAATAATAGTAGCAAAATCAATAAGGTAATGCAAAAGAAATGTACACACATTATTGACAGGGCTTTAAAACTTTATAATTCCACAATTTCCCATAAAATCATGGATTTTCCTCCCATCAATTTAACAATTTTCCTATAATATTGATTTATCGATCGGTCCGTTCATAGACTATCTCCACGGATGACATGTACCACCATTAGAATCCTTATTGAATTTCATCAACTTTGATATCAATTTCGCTGGAAAATAAATTCTCAAATTTTTTCCAATAAAAATCGATATTTTCACAAAAATGCACTTTCATTTTTCAATAGATTCCAGCCATATTTTCTGAAATTTCTTTCGATAATTAACATGCCAATGTTACAGTTATTAATTTGATGATATTAAAATAATAGAAATACTAATAATATTTATTATGCAAATCATGATTTTTTGAAATTTAGATGTCGACGCTCATACTCCATTGGGTACACCCGATCTCGTTTGATCTCGGAATGTTAAGCAACGGAAGGCCTTGTTAGTACTTGAATGCGTGAGCGTCTGGGAATACAAGGTGGTGTCGACTTTTTGCAATTTGAAGCAATTATATTTTGATTCAATTAGATTGATTTATTTGAATAATAGTAGCAAAATCAATAAGGTAATGCAAAAGAAATGTACACACATTATTGACAGGGCTTTAAAACTTTATAATTCCACAATTTCCCATAAAATCATGGATTTTCCTCCCATCAATTTAACAATTTTCCTATAATATTGATTTATCGATCGGTCCGTTCATAGACTATCTCCACGGATGACATGTACCACCATTAGAATCCTTATTGAATTTCATCAACTTTGATATCAATTTCGCTGGAAAATAAATTCTCAAATTTTTTCCAATAAAAATCGATATTTTCACAAAAATGCACTTCATTTTTCAATAGATTCCATATTTTCTGAAATTTCTTTCGATAATTAACATGCCAATGTTACAGTTATTAATTTGATGATATTAAAATAATAGAAATACTAATAATATTTATTATGCAAATCATGATTTTTTGAAATTTAGATGTCGACGCTCATACTCCATTGGGTACACCCGATCTCGTTTGATCTCGGAATGTTAAGCAACGGAAGGCCTTGTTAGTACTTGAATGCGTGAGCGTCTGGGAATACAAGGTGGTGTCGACTTTTTGCAATTTGAAGCAATTATATTTTGATTCAATTAGATTGATTTATTTGAATAATAGTAGCAAAATCAATAAGGTAATGCAAAAGAAATGTACACACATTATTGACAGGGCTTTAAACTTTATAATTCCACAATTTCCCATAAAATCATGGATTTTCCTCCCATCAATTTAACAATTTTCCTATAATATTGATTTATCGATCGGTCCGTTCATAGACTATCTCCACGGATGACATGTACCACCATTAGAATCCTTATTGAATTTCATCAACTTTGATATCAATTTCGCTGGAAAATAAATTCTCAAATTTTTTCCAATAAAAATCGATATTTTCACAAAAATGCACTTTCATTTTTCAATAGATTCCAGCCATATTTTCTGAAATTTCTTTCGATAATTAACATGCCAATGTTACAGTTATTAATTTGATGATATTAAAATAATAGAAATACTAATAATATTTATTATGCAAATCATGATTTTTTGAAATTTAGATGTCGACGCTCATACTCCATTGGGTACACCCGATCTCGTTTGATCTCGGAATGTTAAGCAACGGAAGGCCTTGTTAGTACTTGAATGCGTGAGCGTCTGGGAATACAAGGTGGTGTCGACTTTTTGCAATTTGAAGCAATTATATTTTGATTCAATTAGATTGATTTATTTGAATAATAGTAGCAAAATCAATAAGGTAATGCAAAAGAAATGTACACACATTATTGACAGGGCTTTAAAACTTTATAATTCCACAATTTCCCATAAAATCATGGATTTTCCTCCCATCAATTTAACAATTTTCCTATAATATTGATTTATCGATCGGTCCGTTCATAGACTATCTCCACGGATGACATGTACCACCATTAGAATCCTTATTGAATTTCATCAACTTTGATATCAATTTCGCTGGAAAATAAATTCTCAAATTTTTTCCAATAAAAATCGATATTTTCACAAAAATGCACTTTCATTTTTCAATAGATTCCAGCCATATTTTCTGAAATTTCTTTCGATAATTAACATGCCAATGTTACAGTTATTAATTTGATGATATTAAAATAATAGAAATACTAATAATATTTATTATGCAAATCATGATTTTTTGAAATTTAGATGTCGACGCTCATACTCCATTGGGTACACCCGATCTCGTTTGATCTCGGAATGTTAAGCAACGGAAGGCCTTGTTAGTACTTGAATGCGTGAGCGTCTGGGAATACAAGGTGGTGTCGACTTTTGCAATTTGAAGCAATTATATTTTGATTCAATTAGATTGATTTATTTGAATAATAGTAGCAAAATCAATAAGGTAATGCAAAAGAAATGTACACACATTATTGACAGGGCTTTAAAACTTTATAATTCCACAATTTCCCATAAAATCATGGATTTTCCTCCCATCAATTTAACAATTTTCCTATAATATTGATTTATCGATCGGTCCGTTCATAGACTATCTCCACGGATGACATGTACCACCATTAGAATCCTTATTGAATTTCATCAACTTTGATATCAATTTCGCTGGAAAATAAATTCTCAAATTTTTCCAATAAAAATCGATATTTTCACAAAAATGCACTTTCATTTTTCAATAGATTCCAGCCATATTTTCTGAAATTTCTTTCGATAATTAACATGCCAATGTTACAGTTATTAATTTGATGATATTAAAATAATAGAAATACTAAATAATATTTATTATGCAAATCATGATTTTTTGAAATTTAGATGTCGACGCTCATACTCCATTGGGTACACCCGATCTCGTTTGATCTCGGAATGTTAAGCAACGGAAGGCCTTGTTAGTACTTGAATGCGTGAGCGTCTGGGAATACAAGGTGGTGTCGACTTTTTGCAATTTGAAGCAATTATATTTTGATTCAATTAGATTGATTTATTTGAATAATAGTAGCAAAATCAATAAGGTAATGCAAAAGAAATGTACACACATTATTGACAGGGCTTTAAAACTTTATAATTCCACAATTTCCCATAAAATCATGGATTTTCCTCCCATCAATTTAACAATTTTCCTATAATATTGATTTTATCGATCGGTCCGTTCATAGACTATCTCCACGGATGACATGTACCACCATTAGAATCCTTATTGAATTTCATCAACTTTGATATCAATTTCGCTGGAAAATAAATTCTCAAATTTTTTCCAATAAAAATCGATATTTTCACAAAAATGCACTTTCATTTTTCAATAGATTCCAGCCATATTTTCTGAAATTTTCTTTCGATAATTAACATGCCAATGTTACAGTTATTAATTTGATGATATTAAAATAATAGAAATACTAATAATATTTATTATGCAAATCATGATTTTTTGAAATTTAGATGTCGACGCTCATACTCCATTGGGTACACCCGATCTCGTTTGATCTCGGAATGTTAAGCAACGGAAGGCCTTGTTAGTACTTGAATGCGTGAGCGTCTGGGAATACAAGGTGGTGTCGACTTTTTGCAATTTGAAGCAATTATATTTTGATTCAATTAGATTGATTTATTTGAATAATAGTAGCAAAATCAATAAGGTAATGCAAAAGAAATGTACACACATTATTGACAGGGCTTTAAAACTTTATAATTCCACAATTTCCCATAAAATCATGGATTTTCCTCCCATCAATTTAACAATTTTCCTATAATATTGATTTATCGATCGGTCCGTTCATAGACTATCTCCACGGATGACATGTACCACCATTAGAATCCTTATTGAATTTCATCAACTTTGATATCAATTTCGCTGGAAAATAAATTCTCAAATTTTTTCCAATAAAAATCGATTTTTCACAAAAATGCACTTTCATTTTTCAATAGATTCCAGCCATATTTTCTGAAATTTCTTTCGATAATTAACATGCCAATGTTACAGTTATTAATTTGATGATATTAAAATAATAGAAATACTAATAATATTTATTATGCAAATCATGATTTTTTGAAATTTAGATGTCGACGCTCATACTCCATTGGGTACACCCGATCTCGTTTGATCTCGGAATGTTAAGCAACGGAAGGCCTTGTTAGTACTTGAATGCGTGAGCGTCTGGGAATACAAGGTGGTGTCGACTTTTTGCAATTTGAAGCAATTATATTTTGATTCAATTAGATTGATTTATTTGAATAATAGTAGCAAAATCAATAAGGTAATGCAAAAGAAATGTACACACATTATTGACAGGGCTTTAAAACTTTATAATTCCACAATTTCCCATAAAATCATGGATTTTCCTCCCATCAATTTAACAATTTTCCTATAATATTGATTTATCGATCGGTCCGTTCATAGACTATCTCCACGGATGACATGTACCACCATTAGAATCCTTATTGAATTTCATCAACTTTGATATCAATTTCGCTGGAAATAAATTCTCAAATTTTTTCCAATAAAAATCGATATTTTCACAAAAATGCACTTTCATTTTTCAATAGATTCCAGCCATATTTTCTGAAATTTCTTTCGATAATTAACATGCCAATGTTACAGTTATTAATTTGATGATATTAAAATAATAGAAATACTAATAATTTATTATGCAAATCATGATTTTTTGAATTTAGATGTCGACGCTCATACTCCATTGGGTACACCCGATCTCGTTTGATCTCGGAATGTTAAGCAACGGAAGGCCTTGTTAGTACTTGAATGCGTGAGCGTCTGGGAATACAAGGTGGTGTCGACTTTTTGCAATTTGAAGCAATTATATTTTGATTCAATTAGATTGATTTATTTGAATAATAGTAGCAAAATCAATAAGGTAATGCAAAAGAAATGTACACACATTATTGACAGGGCTTTAAAACTTTATAATTCCACAATTTCCCATAAAATCATGGATTTTCCTCCATCAATTTAACAATTTTCCTATAATATTGATTTATCGATCGGTCCGTTCATAGACTATCTCCACGGATGACATGTACCACCATTAGAATCCTTATTGAATTTCATCAACTTTGATATCAATTTCGCTGGAAAATAAATTCTCAAATTTTTTCCAATAAAAATCGATATTTTCACAAAAATGCACTTTCATTTTTCAATAGATTCCAGCCATATTTTCTGAAATTTCTTTCGATAATTAACATGCCAATGTTACAGTTATTAATTTGATGATATTAAAATAATAGAAATACTAATAATATTTATTATGCAAATCATGATTTTTTTGAAATTTAGATGTCGACGCTCATACTCCATTGGGTACACCCGATCTCGTTTGATCTCGGAATGTTAAGCAACGGAAGGCCTTGTTAGTACTTGAATGCGTGAGCGTCTGGGAATACAAGGTGGTGTCGACTTTTTGCAATTTGAAGCAATTATATTTTGATTCAATTAGATTGATTTATTTGAATAATAGTAGCAAAATCAATAAGGTAATGCAAAAGAAATGTACACACATTATTGACAGGGCTTTAAAACTTTATAATTCCACAATTTCCCATAAAATCATGGATTTCCTCCCATCAATTTAACAATTTTCCTATAATATTGATTTATCGATCGGTCCGTTCATAGACTATCTCCACGGATGACATGTACCACCATTAGAATCCTTATTGAATTTCATCAACTTTGATATCAATTTCGCTGGAAAATAAATTCTCAAATTTTTTCCAATAAAAATCGATATTTTCACAAAATGCACTTTCATTTTTCAATAGATTCCAGCCATATTTTCTGAAATTTCTTTCGATAATTAACATGCCAATGTTACAGTTATTAATTTGATGATATTAAAATATAGAAATACTAATAATATTTATTATGCAAATCATGATTTTTTGAAATTTAGATGTCGACGCTCATACTCCATTGGGTACACCCGATCTCGTTTGATCTCGGAATGTTAAGCAACGGAAGGCCTTGTTAGTACTTGAATGCGTGAGCGTCTGGGAATACAAGGTGGTGTCGACTTTTTGCAATTTGAAGCAATTATATTTTGATTCAATTAGATTGATTTATTTGAATAATAGTAGCAAAATCAATAAGGTAATGCAAAAGAAATGTACACACATTATTGACAGGGCTTTAAAACTTTATAATTCCACAATTTCCCATAAAATCATGGATTTTCCTCCATCAATTTAACAATTTTCCTATAATATTGATTTATCGATCGGTCCGTTCATAGACTATCTCCACGGATGACATGTACCACCATTAGAATCCTTATTGAATTTCATCAACTTTGATATCAATTTCGCTGGAAAATAAATTCTCAAATTTTTTCCAATAAAAATCGATATTTTCACAAAAATGCACTTTCATTTTTCAATAGATTCCAGCCATATTTTCTGAAATTTCTTTCGATAATTAACATGCCAATGTTACAGTTATTAATTGATGATATTAAAATAATAGAAATACTAATAATATTTATTATGCAAATCATGATTTTTTGAAATTTAGATGTCGACGCTCATACTCCATTGGGTACACCCGATCTCGTTTGATCTCGGAATGTTAAGCAACGGAAGGCCTTGTTAGTACTTGAATGCGTGAGCGTCTGGGAATACAAGGTGGTGTCGACTTTTTGCAATTTGAAGCAATTATATTTTGATTCAATTAGATTGATTTATTTGAATAATAGTAGCAAAATCAATAAGGTAATGCAAAAGAAATGTACACACATTATTGACAGGGCTTTAAACTTTATAATTCCACAATTTCCATAAAAATCATGGATTTTCCTCCCATCAATTTAACAATTTTCCTATAATATTGATTTATCGATCGGTCCGTTCATAGACTATCTCCACGGATGACATGTACCACCATTAGAATCCTTATTGAATTTCATCAACTTTGATATCAATTTCGCTGGAAAATAAATTCTCAAATTTTTCCAATAAAAATCGATATTTTCACAAAAATGCACTTTCATTTTTCAATAGATTCCAGCCATATTTTCTGAAATTTCTTTCGATAATTAACATGCCAATGTTACAGTTATTAATTTGATGATATTAAAATAATAGAAATACTAATAATATTTATTATGCAAATCATGATTTTTTGAAATTTAGATGTCGACGCTCATACTCCATTGGGTACACCCGATTCTCGTTTGATCTCGGAATGTTAAGCAACGGAAGGCCTTGTTAGTACTTGAATGCGTGAGCGTCTGGGAATACAAGGTGGTGTCGACTTTTGCAATTTGAAGCAATTATATTTTGATTCAATTTAGATTGATTTATTTGAATAATAGTAGCAAAATCAATAAGGTAATGCAAAAGAAATGTACACACATTATTGACAGGCTTTAAAACTTTATAATTCCACAATTTCCCATAAAATCATGGATTTTCCTCCCATCAATTTAACAATTTTCCTATAATATTGATTTATCGATCGGGTCCGTTCATAGGACTATCTCCACGGATGACATGTACCACCATTAGAATCCTTATTGGAATTTCATTTCAACTTTGATATCAATTTCGCTGGAAAATAAAATTCTCAAATTTAT
>JACMZG010001911.1:66710543-66799990 GCA_018340805.1 Microvelia longipes
AGCTTTGTAAATACACAGCCCGCCAGCCGTTATAATACCTTTCCTTTAAATTACACTCCATTTGAAACTTTTTTCCGGTAAAGATGATGCGAGATATTAAAGCATCATTTACTGTTACCTTAGAAGATAGAAAGATTTAACTGCGTAACACTATTTTTTTTTTCTTGTTGTCTTTTTTGGGGGAAAAGCCTAAAGGGGTTGTTGCCCCCCCCACATATGCGCTGGTGGAGAATGAACGTTCCAGAGTTGTGGTAAGCATGTTTAATAGGAATCATCAAATAGTGTGGTGCTGTCTTGAAGGATATTATGTACCAAAAAAGTGTTCTAACTTGAGGCAAGGAACTTAATACTTTAGATTAGCGGCAAGGGAAAACTAATATTTTGTTAGGGCAGGGAAACTTTTATTTGTATTTAGGGCACGGACTTATATTTTAGAATTAGAAGCAAGAGGAAAAATCTAAATTGGATAGAATGTATATGCATAAGGTATATGTGGCTATTAATTACATAAAAAATATTAATTTAATGTAAATAAAATTAATAAAATATAGTTTTATCCTTAAAATAAAAACTGTAATTCTTGATATTAAAGGTTTTTACCCAATTTATATATTTATATTATTATATATATTATTTATATAATATTATATATTATTAAATATATTATTATATATATAATATATATATATATATATATTAATATATAATATATATATATATTATTATAATTTATTATATATTAATTTATATATATATTATATATATATATATACATATACATATTTATATTATATAATATATATATATAATTATATATAATATATATATATATAATATATATATATATATATTATATATATAATATATATATAATACGCGGTCCACAATCCGGATAAGGTGGCTATGATAACACAGCTTACATGAAACTATATATTTATTCTCGCCACGTTTCGAATTAATGACAAGATTCTTCATCAGGCCTTTGCAACACAAGATAACATCCAATCTATTTAGATAGTGGTAAAATTTGAAAAATAGATAAATTAATAGGATGAGCAATACAAAATAAACCAAGAATAGAGAACTTAAATTTAAATATTTTATATAAATAAATAAAACATTTTTCTTACGAAATAATCACAGTCTTCATTCTACTGATGGACGGACCCATGCAAAATTAAATAAAATTTTAAAAAATTATATAAAACTACAGTCCAGTTAATTAAAAATTTGTCATACAAAGAATTAAAAAACAAATTAAGTAAAAGCATTGAAGGTACAAACTAAATGATAAAAGTTAAAATGAAAAAGGTCAAACAATATAAAAGCAGAAGTACAGTCAACAAGGTTAAAGAGAATGACAATGAAACTAAGACTAAGAAGGAAGTTTATGACAAGGCCTTCTAGATACCAAGGACACAGGAGAGCATTTGGGCAAACTTAAAATAACCTCAAATCGAATGTAGCCAGCAATATATAAACCCAAAAGGATAATAAAAAAAAATGATATATATATATTAATATATATATTATATTATATTATTATATATATTATATATATATATTATTAAATTAAAAAAAAAATGTAATAATTATATATTTTTATTTTATATTATATATATATTTATATATATATAAAAATAAAAAAAAAAAAAGTAAAAAATAAATTGAAAAAATAATAATTAAGAATATAATAAAAATAAATAAATAATAAAACCCCACGCCTAAGATGGCACAACAGACCGCCACAAACCTGTTCCTAGCCCCCCCTTTAAACTAAGATTGCCACACGCGAGGTACTGTCGACTACCAAGGTCTCTTAGAAATCCCGCCCTTCCCAAGGATGCCACACCAAGTGTTGCCACTCTTAGTCTCCCAGGAAGAACAAACGAAATAAATAAATAAAAAATAAAATTTAATAAAATAAATAAATAAATAATGAATAGTAAATAAATGAATAGAATAAAAAGTAAGTAATAAAGAAATAGAATGAAATAAGGTGAAAAGCATATGTAATGGCTTTATCAATAATGATTGTAACATGCGCTGAACCTTATAGTCGTAATAATTACAAGGTATGATTTTTTTTTAATTACAGCATTCACCTTTAATCTGTCCTCACAAGGATCAGAAAGGCGTAGGCTAGTAAGGTTACTAATCAAAGATTGTTTTAAATTTGAAAGCAGGATAGCAAGGAATTGTCACACATACTTACAGGCAATTAATCCCTTACTGAGTATTCATGTTGGTACTTCTGCTTTTATGACTATTGAGTACTAACCGATATAAGGAATCTCTCACAGTCAGATCAATTAACACGGTATATAAAATTGATTATTGGACTTTGGACGTTTTATTTATATATATATATTTATATTAATACATATATATTATTATTTATATTATTATTATTAAATATTATTATTCCATTATATAGTGATTATTATTATATATATATATATATATATATTATTATTTAAATTATATATTATTTAATTTATATTATTATATATATTTATTATATTATATTATATAACATATATATATATATATTATATAATATTATAATTATATTTATATTAATATATATATATTATTATATATATCTTGAGTGAAAATTCACTAAGAAGTAGAGTCAGAAGTCAGGTTCAGATTATTGTTACCTTACGGGTAAAATTGAAAGGATGTGGATATTAGTCATCAGTGCAATAAGAAAAGCAAGACAGTTAAAAAATCAAATAAATAATTTGAAAAGCAATCACATTATGGATTGAGAGCCTAGGGTGTTGCTTTACATCCTCTCAGGCACACAATACTGTTCAGTCCAGTGGCAGGCGGAGGGTTCACTTAAATGAGGAAACTTTTGATTCGATTATCGCAGCTACTAAAAAAGTTACGCTGCAGCGGACTGGTTGTTGACAACTCATGTCACTAACGCTCATAGCTTTCCAAAAATAACCAATTATATTTTTATTTTTAAATTTATGAATACCATGGCTATTTTTGTTTATGACAACTACACTTATTGTTATTATAAAATTATTATTTTCTTTGTTTATTTTTATTTAATTTAATAGTTATTAATCTAATAAAAATGGTTTGCCGTTGTCATATCTGTATTAAAAAATTCAGGAACTTATAGTAAAAAGAAAACATTTTTTTGAATCTTCCATAGAACGCTTCTGATGGCAAGTAAGTGTTAATTTCATTGAATTAATTTATTGATTTAGACGATTTTATCGGGTTATTACATTTAATCACATATGCGCAGCATCTTGCCAATTAAACTAAAAGATGTCTTTAAAATTGACTGTTACATTAAATGCCGAAATCTATTTTCTTGCATGTGGAGAATTCAGCCACTATTTCATTAACACCTAATTGAATCAATTAAGTTTATAAATTACTTGAATGAAACTTAAAAGTAATCAGAAGCGTTCTGTGTTTGTTTAAAGACAACGAAGGCCACCGTGCGAAGTGCTACTGCTAATTAAAAGTATAACTATAGAAAGTATAAAAAGTTAATTTCGAACTGATTGTGGACAAAAAGCGGGAAATTAAGAAATGTTCACTCAATTAAAAGCTAGGTCTCCTATCGTGCTAGCGTCGATCGGAATACAATTTTCTATCATTGAGTCAACAGTCTTACTGATTAAGTATCTATAGTCTCCGGTAGTGGCGGTTTCAGGGAAAGGCACAGGGGGCACGTGCCCGCCCCCCAAACCCAAGAAGAAAAAAAATAAAAGAAGAAAATAATTAAAATTAAAAAGTAAAATAAATAAAAAAATATGAAAAATTAGAAAAAGTATTGTTGAAGTATACGAAAAAAAAATAACCACAACACTTTCTATAACCGTTTAGGAAAGTAAAAAAAAAAATCATCCCTATGGAATTGAATTCCAGAAATCCATGGAAGGTCTTGTTGTAGGGAAGTGAAAATAAACATCACTAAAACAATGAATTTGCAATGTGGTATTGTTTAAGGAATAAATATATTAGTTTCAATGAAGAGATAAGATAATGGATAGATGATATATATATTTTTGCTTGTGATATAATTTCATTTCTTTTATTATAATTAATTAAAAATTGCTTATTCGTCAATATTTAGAAATTAAAACTTGACATATGGCTTTATATGCATTTCTTAGTAGAGGGAGAGTTTAACAGAAAATCGTCCCTATTAACTTTTGACTATGAAGAAGTGCCCCCCAAGCTGGTCTGCTGGAACCACCACTGGTCTCCGGTCCAGGGTTAGAATCCTAGTGAGGACAGTATTGGTTTTTCTTTCTTTTTGAATGAGCATTTCTTTGAAAAATCCAGGGAAACCTGAGTAAGAAGTTGATGGTGAGGAAGAAAGCAGGCATTCCGAAGAAAAATTGTCTGGTTTGCAGACCTTCGCACCAAAGTTTTATTAAAAAAGGTTAAAATATTAAAAGGGACACTCTTACTCCAAGAGTTTTCTATTAATTGTCATCATTAACCATTTTTTTGTATTTGATTGCAGGAAAATAGTTTACCTGCTGCTTTCAGCTCTCATCTTGATTCTGTAAGTGGTCTGATTTCGTTATATTTTTATATTTATTTTGGATAAAATTGAAGTGCTAAACATTTTTCAGATGAGGGTTTATTTAGGGATCAACGTAGGTTTACTCTCAATAGCAGCAAAGCTTTACTGCTCTTTTCAAGTGGAAGAAAGTTTACTCTTGCAATGCATCATGTGTTGTTTCCAATTAGATCTATAGAAACTTACACTAAACTCACAGCTGTTTGGTGGATTAACAACAAAATTCTTTCGCTGTGACTTTTAAGGTAGAACATTTTCTTCTATCTATTCAGAAAAGGGGGCCCAACTACATGGCCTACCTGTTAGGTGATCTATCACCTCTCCATAATTACTATCACTTATTATTATCATCCCTCCTACTAATTAACTACTAACTTCAACAGAAAAGAGAAAAAGATTTTTCAAGACAACTCTCAAACAGCAAGGATTGTCTGCCTTGTAAAACTTTTTACAACCTAAAAGAATTTTCGGTTTGCAAAGATATTATTAGCTAGGATAAGAAATTGTTTTTTTGATGCCATAATTCTGTAAAGAGGATTTTTATATTTATTAAGTTTGTTATTTATTTTTTATCAGTAACATTGGTGTTAACTTTGAAATACTTACACGTGCATACTAGCCAAGTTTGAGTGGGTTTCACGCACCCTCTATCTTTTATACACACAGACACACACACACATATATATATATATATATATATATATATATATAATATATAATATATATATATATATATATATATATATATATATATATATATATATATATATATATATATATATTATTTATATATATATATATATATATTATATTATATATATAATATTATATATATTATATATATTATATATATTATATATATATATATATTATATATATATATATATATATATATATATATATATAATATATATTATATTTATAATAAGGGATCAGAGATTATTATGAGTATAAAAGCTTATACTCATAATAATATAAGATAAATATGCTATATATTATTTTCAGAGTTCTACTGAAGAAGCAGATGGCAATAAATCTAGCACTCTAGTCCAAGGTATATACTATTTTTTTTGTTTCAATAGTTGCCATAAAAGATTTATTTTTACCAATATCCTTAGATTTATACTAGTATAGAAGGACCAGTGGACTGTAAATACAATGCAATTCCATAGATAACACGGTAGATAGTTTTCTGGTGATAGTAAGTAGGGGTATCACCCTAATAGCTTAAATTTTCTTTAATAAAATATGTATTGTAAATTGTTCATTAATGAAAGAAGTTTTTAAAATACAAGTATAAAAAAAAAAAAACAGCTTAACAATCACTATAATTGGTCACAAAAACTTTCAAAAAGAAAAAGTAACAGAATGTAAGAAACTACTTTTAGTTAATAAGGACTGCTTTTAACATACAATTTAATATAAAAATATTGTTATAAATAAAACAATATAATTTAAAAAAAAACCCTTTTTTATTATACTTGGTCTAGTATGATAGTACAAAAATAAATAAAATCAGACGCGTTTTGGGAAGTATCCCATCATCAGAGTATAAATGCACTATTCTCGCTACGCTATATCTTTCGACGTGAAAAAAACAACACGTGTCTAACTTTTAGAAAGAAAAAATACCTACAGGTACTTGTACCTGTAGATATACAGGTACTTGGGGGTACCCCAGTGCGTGTCCTTTAATATATTATAATTCTGCTCATAAATAAGGAATTAAATGCAATAATTATGTGTGCTGCTGCTAGATAATAAATATGCTGACAGCATTTTTATTATTAATAAATAAGTTCAACAAGTTTTGTTTCAAAGGGCAAGTGCATCCATGTTTTTGTTGGATCATAACAGTTAAGAAGCCTTAAGCATGTTTAATCCCTGGATGGGTGACCATTAGGAATGAAATGGATGTATTGACTCTGAGGACGAGCGAAGGGAGTTGTAAGTTGGAGGATGAGTTTAGGGTAAAATAATATATAAACCAAGTAGGGAAACAAACGTGATTTCTGTCAGACCTGGCATGTAGTTCACATTTTGTCCACCAGGGAGTTGGCTCAAATTTGCCTATGGCCGCGGCCATTTTGTTTTACTCTAGTAAATGTAAACAAACTATTTACGGTGCTCAAAATTTTTGTTTTTATTACATTTATTTGAACAGTTTAGTTTAAAATGTTAATAATTTGTGTAAGAAATACTTTTTCACATCCAATAGTGGTTTAAATCCGAATCTTTAAATACTATGTTTGTTTAAATTACTTAAAACAAGCGGCTAATTAAACTTTTTTTTGTGCCCACTACTTAACTTAGTGCATTTTTGCAAATGATATTTGTTTTTTCCCCTTCAAATATTAATTGTAATTAGTAATTTAACAAATTTAACCTAATTTTTTTAAATGTAATAAAAGCAAACATAATTTTAAGGCAATACACTGTCGTCTGCTATTTCTTCAAACTCTTTATAAAAACATGTGGTTTACACCTTTACTATACGAGGTGTGTTCAAAAAGTATCTCGAATTTTGAATTTTCGCGGGTTACGTATATTTGAATTTCAATTTTTTTGTGGCATTGGTACTCATGTCTCTCATTTATGCTGACAACCTCGGCCATAAAAGATTATGGCCAAGGTTGCATTGACTGTTCACTCAATTGTTGACAGCTGCTTTGCTTGCACGTGTTGTGGATCGTCTTCGATTTTTACCTATTCAAAAAAATGGATCGAAGAACGAGTATTAAATTGAGCTTGAGATTGAGCTTTGGTTTCCACGTCATAACCATAAACCCACGATTCGTCACCAGTTATGACTCTCTGGAGCAAATTTGGGTCATCTCGGACAGAGTCCAACATCTCGATGCTGTTTTTGGTCACAATTGAGCAATTTTGGTACGAATTTCGCGGCGACCCGTCTCATGCCCAAATCATTGATAAAAATCGAATGGCACGAGCCAATCGATATGTCTAGGTCCTCAGCAACTTCTCTAATGGTGATTCGACGATTGGCCAATACCATTTTCTCCACTTCATTAAATTTTTCGTCTGTTGTTAAAGTGCTCGGGCGTCCGGCACGCTCTTCGTCGTTCACATATTATCGGCCTTCTGAGAACATTTTGTACCACCGATAAACGTTGCTTCGGTCCAAGGTAGCTTCTCCGTATGCCACATTCAACATTCGGAATGCATCCGCGCACTTAATTTCGTTTTTCACACAAAATTTGATACATGTTCTTTGATCCATTTTTTTGAATAGGTAAAAATCGAAGACCATCCAAAACACATGCAAGCAATGCAGCTGTCAACAATTAAGTGAACATTCAAAATGGCCGAGGTTGTTGGCATAAGTGAGAGACATGAGTACCAACACCACAAGAGAGTCATAACTGGTGACGAATCGTGGGTTTATGGTTATGACGTGGAAACCAAAGCTCAATCTCAAGCTCAATTTAATACTCGTTCTTCGATCCATTTTTTTGAATAGGTAAAAATCGAAGACGATCCAAAACACGTGCAAGCAAAGCAGCTGTCAACAATTGAGTGAACAGTCAATGCAACCTTGGCCATAATCTTTTATGGCCGAGGTTGTCAGCATAAATGAGAGACATGAGTACCAATGCCACAAAAAAATTGAAATTCGAATATACGTAACCCGTGAAAATTCAAAATTCGCGATACTTTTTGAACACACCTCGTAGTTTCTCTTTTTCTTTAACTAAATTATTATAACAATTATTTAAATGAAAATACAAAATCATTAAATTATCACGTATATATTAAAGTACCAAAACACGATCAAATGTAAAACTCACCTAATGTTATCAGGGTTGCCAATAAAATTAAATAAATAATCTGTAAAGGCGCTTGTGCAGTTAGTAAAACTCACCTAATGTTATCAAGGTTGCCAATAAATTTTTTTAAAAAAACCTATATCCGAAAAGGCGCATGGGCAGTTATTCTAATTTTAGCTATTTTTTATTTTTGAGCCAGCTATCAGCTGATCGGGTAGGTCTGATTTTTTATACATGTGTCAGTATAGGAGTCTCCCTACTTGGTTTATATATTACTTTAGTGTAGGGAATCTGATGTGATGAGGAAGAGTCCGATTATCCTCTTTTAAAAATGCAATTATCTGATCGCCTTATATCTCTATCAGATTTTTTTTACTTATTTTTAGGTTGTGATAAATGTAAATTAATGGAGATAGAATTATCAGATAGACAAAATGAAATAAAGAGGTTAGAGAAACAAATATCTATATTAGAGAGGTACAGAGAAGAACTGAGTAAGGAAACTATTACTAGAAAGCAGATGGAAGAGAAGTGGAATGAGAAGAAGGAGTTACATAAGAACCAGGTAATGTGTGTAAATATTAGTCTACTCCTTTGGCCATGTTGTCAAGCTCTTTCCTGCTAGATCAAATGAGTAAAGCCGTATCAGGTAATGTCAGTTCTTGGATGGGAGACCTCTAAAATCTACACTAGTCACAGTAGTGCTCATCTAGTTGGCATAGGATGGATATTTACTACTATCAGTGTCTTTTATGAATATATAGGGCCAAACTACTACAGCTGATTATGATACAGTTTAATCCAACTGGCAAGTGTTGAGAACAAAGAGACTAATACTTATAGGGATGATACAACAGCTATTATCATTCCTTGGGTAGCTAAGAGTCACCCGTGGAGTAGTGGTTAAGGTACGCCAATACACTGAATGAATGAACTTTAAACTCCCGAGTTTAATTAGTCATGGGTTCAATCCCAGCACGGGCCTCTGGGATTTAATTTTAAATTAATAAATGAAATTTGTCAGATCCCTTACCCTAAATGAAACTGGGTATAGGCAAAATTTAGGACCCTCATAGTAGATTCATTATGATACCATACTATTTCTGCCTTGTAGTTTAAAGCGTATGGAGGTTTGGTTTAACAGTGAGAGCACGTGTTCTTCCTAGTTTTCACTAGACTATAGGAGTCAGTGAAAATATGTATGATTGCTTGAGAGTGAAAAAAAGCATGAGAGGAATCATAGAAATTCACGGCTCTTCTGTCTAGATTAGATAAAATATACCTACACTTGAAATTAAAAGGAGTAGAACACTATCTTAGGGAGCTGGCAAAAAGGGCCCAACAACGTGGCCTACTTGCCTGGTAGTTACTACCACTCCCCCTATATTACTATCACTACTTGGGTAGCTAGGGGCTGTAATTGTACATTGGTGACATCATTTTTTTGATTTTTCATAATAATTACAATTTTACATAAATATTATATTGTTTTTCGACTATTTTGTCTTAAATCAAGTAAAATGAATTTAAAATAAGTTTTAATTATTATATATTGCATATAATCTTTAATTGTCTATAAAGTGGTTTAATGTGGCGTCACTGAAAAATGTCCGCTGTTTGTAGAGTGCATGCTACAATAGGGGTTGTAGAGGGGTGGGGGAGTATCTAGTTTCTTTTTTGAGAGACTGTAGTAGGGGTAAGTACAGTTATGGCACCTAGTGGAAGATGTCTCACTTCCAGACCCCTTATCACTGTGCTATTCTGCCCATGTACTACCTCTAAGTATTAGTCTCAACATTATGACATGAAAAAACATGCAATGTTAAGTTCTTTGTTTTGTTTTTTTGGGTATTTTAACTACATTAAAATGAATTCTGAAGCTCGTGACACAAAAAACAAGACTTACAATTAGATTTTTTTAATCCTAATTTATTTAAAAAATCAAATTTCAGGTTGCTGAACTGCAGGAGAAATTAAAGTATATCGATAGCACTCTAATTAATTTTAAAGAAATTCAAATTAAGACTCGGAGTGAAATAGCGGCTAAATTTGAAGCTTTATCTGAGGAAAGAAAGAGTACACAGGAAGCCATTGACAGGTTTGTCTCAAAGGCACAAGTAACTTTATCTAACTGATTGATGTTTTCTGTGATTCTTTTTAATTTAACTGGTAAATGCCAGCCAGGTTGATTTATCTCAACTCAGTCCACAGCTTAGAATAATACTACAGTCGGACCTCCATATAACGAACTTCTATACAACGAAAGTCTCTATGTAACGAATTTTTTTTACGTTCCCTTGAATTTTGTGTTTAAAAGTGTTTCTATTTAACGAAAAAAATTTCTATATAACGAACAAAATTTCCAGAAATAAAGATAAAGACAAGACTCGCAAACTTTCAAGGAATTTATCAAAACGGCACTTCTGTTTTTCTGTAATTTCCCAGAACAATTATTTATTGATTCTTGCCCTGCCTTATCTAATTTTGAGAACTCTTTTTTTACAATTTTCTATGAAATTAGGATTAACACAGCATAAAACTATAAATCTTTCAGTTTTGATTTGGTATTTGGTCTGACAAGGTCGTTTGTGAAACTTTTTATTTGTTTGTAAATCGAGTTTATTAAAATGTCATGGAAATCACTGTCCCTTTCTGAAAAAATCAATTTATTAAAAGATTCTGACGATGGAGTCAAAAACAAAGACTTGTCTCTGAAGTATAAAATCGCTCCTAGTTCTATATAATCAACAATTTTAAAAAATCGGGAATCTATACTTATATACTTAGGTTATACGAAACGAGTGGCGATTTAAAAAAAGTTCTGGAGTATGCAAGTACGGAGACATTGATGACGCAATTTTACAGTGGTGACAATGTTAAGGACAAAAATATGCTTGACAGGACCACTCATAAAAGAAAAAGCTGCTAAATATGCAACTGCGAGGTTATTATTCATCCTATATATCCATTAAATTATCATAAAAAGTACAGAGTTATTTATTTTTTCAATTTCTATACAATGAAATTTCTATATAACGAATTTTTTCACTTGAACCTTCAAGTTCGTTGTATAGAGGTCCAACTGTATATATAGGAGCACAGGACTGTAAACACAATGTAATTCCACTGATAACACAAAAGCCTGTTGACGGTGCACCTAAGTAATGCTCCAACCTGACAACAAAACATTATTTTAAATATGTGTCACAAATATCTATTAATGAAGAAAGGTCGTAAAGAACAAATATTATTACTTAATATTTCAGCAACTGGAAGTACTGCCAACTTTTTTTTTAGAAAATTTTATATTGTTAGGGTGGCAGCATTACTTAGGTGCACTAGTGAACACCTTTCGTGTTATCAGTAGTGCTCCTTCTATATAGTATTATTCTAAGGTCCACAGACTGCCTAGGAAACATTTTTTGACTCTCCAGCAAAATACCCTACAATATTAACCTATTTGAAATTCCAACAAAAATATCATCTTTTGACAATCCTGCGAAACAAATGTATCAAATAAGAATTAAAATACCCAAACCAAAAAAAAAAAACTTAGCATCATGAAGCATGCTCCATCATCCCTATGCTCATCATGAAGCATGCTCCATCATCCTATGCTCATCATGAAGCATGCTCCATCATCCTATGCTCATCATGAAGCATAGCATGCTCATCATGAAGCATGCATCACTATGCTCATCATGAAGCATGCTCCATCATCCTATGCTCATCATGAAGCATGCTCCACATCATCCTATGCTCATCATTGAAGCATGTTTCCATCATCCCTATGCTCATCATGAAGCATGCTCCATCATCCCTATGCTCATCATGAAGTATGCTCCAACGTCCCTAAACGTATGTGAAGTTTGTTCATTATAAATAAAAGAACAAACAGTCTCAAAGGAAAAAAAGTCCCGATTTTGCTGGACTTCATATCAATTATTATTGTTTTTTTATTTAATTTTGAATATATTACAAGGTTAATGGTTTTTTGGTAGAGCATTCTCATACAGGCTTGACCCGAGTATTCTGTTTTGAAATCCTCGTTCATCCAAGGGTTTACGTTATACAAATAAAATTCTAACAAAATAATACTTTTAACACATTTATTTACTTTTCTTCACCCTAACATTCTGTTGAAGGTTATTCCCAAATTCAAATTTACTGATTCCAACATGGACCGGTTACGTGAGTAGAGGGTTCCCCAGTTGATTTAATTAATACATACTTGCCGAAATAGCGTTAAATCTGCTGCTACATTATGTAAAATACGACAAAAATGATGAAGATGATGCACTGAGTCCCGTTGATACCTGCTAGGGTCTACTTCTTCATTTGGCCGGCCTGGTTCCCCAGTTTTGGGCTGGGTGAAAAGAAGATCGAAGGCGGTAGCAAGTCTCGAGGGTATCTGCCGCTCGTTTTCGCGGTATCCCCGAGCTTCGCTTGGGTGTGTCGTCATCGCAGTGATGCATCCAGGGCTACCAACAACCGTACACACAGCACACGTGGTGGGTTACGAAACTGAAAAGACCCGGGGGACACTCTGATCCTTGTAATATTATTTGATAATACCAAGTTTTGCAAAACAATATAATAGTGTGAGATAAATACGGGGAATTCAGCGCAGCATTTTGTTTGTTGCTTTTCCTAGGTGTCTCTCGTACTATTACAGTGTGTCTTATTATATAATTATAATTTTCTTTTACATTTATTGTGTAATATTATTGTATAGGGTTCAGAAAGAGAATGATGATCTGGTAGGGAAACACTTGGCCCACTCTGCTGACTTACAGAATGCTGCTATAAACTTTCCTAATACAGTAGGGGTGAGTATAATCTATTTATTTATTTATACAATTTTTGTAAAAGCCATTTATGCAATGGCAGTACAACGTCATAATTACAATCATACTTAATTAGAAAAATTAAATTAAGATTAAATTAAATTAAAATTAAATTAAATTAAAATAAAATTAAATTAAATTAAAATTAAATTAAATTAAATTAATATTAAAATTATAAAATTCATTAAGGGAATAATATATGGTGATAACAGTCATAGTGATAACAGTGATTTAAGAACGAGTTCCGACAATTTAGTCATTTAATTAGCTTTTTGACCGTCCAATATGACAAATAAGTGTCAAACGTGTAAAGAAGAATGTGCTCGCGGACAAAAGAGTTGCAAATGTGACTTATGTGACAAAATTTTTCATGTAGAATGCTTGAAAAATACTTACGGTTCTACCGAGCGACGTACTCTCGAACTTAATGAAAGAGTTTTAATATTTCTATGCTCGGACTGCAAATCATTATTTATAGCAAAGAAAGTCCAAATTCTAACAAAAGAGACAGGTAAAAACACCACAACGATAAAGGATGATCACTCATGTGACTGCACAGCAATAGCGGCTACTGTAGTAGAACAACTCAATTTAATTAGTGAGAATCAAAAAAATCTCGCACAGCGATTTGAGAAAATAGAAAATGTAGCGTTTTTTGAGAAAAGGTCTTCAATTAATAATGAAATCCAAGGATATGCCGTAAATAATCCAAGCGAAACACCTGTGGATATCGACGAAATAACCCTTTTGCCGGTTATAACCTCCCCTGATGACAGTGTTGACAACCAATCAGAAACAGTTTACCCTAAAACCCAGATTACGAATACCGTTTTGGAAACTGATGATTCAGCAAACAATAAATGGAAATTAGTCCAAAGAAAAAATGCATTGAAAAATGGAACAAAAGGTTATGACACAGATTATAATAACTCCACGAGAGATGATAATGACAACAAACATAATAAAGACAACCCTAAACCTAATAATAATAATATTAAAACTATTTCAAAAACTAAAAAACCAAATAAGCCCAAAAAAATTGTCATAGGAGCAAACAACAAATCAAAATTAAAAATAAGACCAAAATTAAAATCATTGTTCATATCAAGATTTGAGCCAGATACTCCAGCCCAGGATATTATTTTAAACCTTAAGGAAACCAACTTAAAATATGTCAAGTGTACAAAAATGAAAACAAAATATGATACATATGCTTCTTTTCATATTGAAGTAGAAACTTCTGACTTTGATAAGATTTTCACTGAAGAGTGCTGGCCTCAAGGTTGCGTAATGTCTGAATTCTATGGTATTCTTAAACCTGACCAAATAATAGAAACTGCTGTTTCATCTTGACTAAATCCAGTTATCTTTCATTCAAATATGCAGGGGCTGAAGTCAAAACTTCAAGAGTTCAAACTACTCAGCTACTCAAACTAACTACTAACTACTCAAACAAATCATTTTACTTCATCTAAGCTGAAACAACTATAATATGATACATGGCTAAAATGAGTTGACAGCGTGGGAAAATAGTGTTGAGGAACCAATAAGATTGACCTCATTTGAAATTGAGGGTGGTTTAACATCCAGGGCTAACCTCATTGGCTCCCTCGCATTATTTTCCCACGCTGTCAACTGATTTTAGCCGTGTGTCATACTATAACAGCTGCATCTCCTTACAGTATTAATACTGACCTTTTAATTGTTTATTTCAGTTCCCTTGTAGTGTCAATCTATTTATTATAATTTATGAATTATTTAAGTTTTTTCTCTAAATTGACAATTAGCATTAAGATGCTATAATTTAAATTATTACATGAATATGCCCTGATGTTAAGGGCAAAACATATTAAATAGTAGTAGGTAATATATCATTTGATACTGCCGAGTTTTGCAAAACATAAATAGTTAACACAATATAATTGTGCGAAAGGCACCTAAGAAATTTAAGTAGCAAAATGCAATGCTACATCTTGGAACTGTTTCATCTTTCGACATTCGTCATCATTGATGGCTCGACATAATGTCATGTCCCACTCTGTTTCGTTACGTCTAACTCATCAGGGCGCTGACAGAGCCTGAACTCACTCTAACCTTCAATTAAAATTCTGAAGAATATAATGTAAAGTATTTACCAGATGTAGCATTGCTGTTTGCTTGTTAATTTCCTATGTGTATCTCACTCAATTATATTGTGTCAAGTAAAAGTTTATGGTTATTATTGTTAATGTTAAGTTAATGTTTATAATTATTATTCCCAACCTTAATAATAATATAGTTTTTATGGTTGCATGAGTAAGCATCAATTGTACTTATTGTACAATTTTGTACTTATCCTAATATTTTTACCCTTGTAACTTTATATAAAGTAAAATTTCTGTATTTTGGTTCTGCTTAGTTATGCCTGAAGATGATCCATATGGATGAAAATATATTGTTCTCTTTTATCGTTACATATTGTTTTCTGATGTGTCTCTGTCATATTATAATGTTTAGGAACTTCAAGAAATGTGCTTAAATCTAAGTGAAGATCTAATAAAAGCTAAAGTCGGTCTGGAAAGACGAGAGGAGGAAGTTGTTAGTTTAAATGATATATCAGCTCAGATCACTGCTAAATATACTCAACTGAAGTAAGTAACAAATGCTCATGGACGAAATGGCAAACATGAGAGGTCAAAGTGCCTTGAAAATAATTTTTATTGGAAAAAACCAATGCTCCTTAGTTTAAAAAAAAGCTGGTGAGGTGGTCCGCATGTCAGGCAAATTTCCTTTGGATTGTGTGTTTCCGTGCTTAAAAATCCATTTCAATCTAGCAGGACTGGATTTTTAAGCACCGAAACACGCATTCTAAAGAAAATTCGTGTGACATGCAGACCACCTTCTTCTAATTCTGCACCCCAGAATTATTTTGTAGTTATAAACTTGTATAATTTAAAAAAAATATATATAAATATTATCGTCCCTACCAGGATTTGAACCCAGGTACCCTGACTTTGAGTGCTCTTATCAACTTTGGACCACTCTCATTCTACTTACAGACCCAAAAAACATCGAAAACAACTCCCCACTTGAAATGTATTGTTTAGCAGCTGTATGTATTTGAGGACTAAAAGAGCTGGTCTGGAGAACATTTGGTATGTAGAAGCTGCCCTCAAGAATGATTTCTTTTGAAATCGGGCTACGATTTTTTGTAGCTTTTTTTGCTAAAAACATTCACCCAGATATCTGATCCATTCAGAAGAATAGATTGGCTCGATGACATTGCTCGCTCTCGGGCCTCTAATATTAGACATTAGTCTTCCAAGTGTCCGCACTCGCTGTGAATTTTTTTCTCCATCAATTTTTTATCATATAGGAATTCTTCATGTCGATGGTAACTCCAAGGTACTTAACTGACTACTTTGTTCCCAATTTGGACTGGGATTGTCGTAGCAGCTCTCTTTTTAGTTAAAAATATGGCTTCTGTTTTTTCCAAGGCTTAGGAAAGGCCATAGTTTGAAATTAATTTGTACTCATTGTAATTAGATTTGGATATTATTTATAAAATGTTGTATGCTGTTATTTATACTATGATGTTTGTATCTTTTTGAAATAATAAAGTTATTCATTTATTAAATAATAATAATAAATGAACCCACACCTGGGTTTCAACCTTGTTTCTATTTTGATGTTTTTTATAATTCAATTATCCGATCCATTATTATTAAACTGGTATTATGGACATGTATTTTATTTGCAATGTTAAACTGTTTCAGACTAGAAAAAGACAAATGCAAGAAATTATTAGAAAGTAAGAATGATGACTATTTGAAAGTAGAGAAGAAGTTATCTCTGGCTAAAACTGAAATAGAAAAACTCAAGTCTGAACTAGTCAATTCTTATGAAGAGAAGGTACATTATTTGCATTTTATTTTTTCATTAAAAAAAATCAAGTACCTCAGAACTTTTCCGAGGTACTCACATCCGAAGGTACCCACATCCGAAGGTACCCACATCTGATTTCCTATGCTCATCCTCCGTTTCAGACTCGCTTCGCTCTTCCTCAGAATTGACAAGTTGCCAAGAGTGTATTTACTCCTTCTGGTAGTAAATACGTTAGTTTTATTCCCAGTGGTCACCCATCCAAGCACTGACCTTGCTTGATGCTACTTACCGTTTATGACCAAGAAAACCATTGATTTACTTGCCGTATTGAAACAAACCTTATTATAATAATTATAATATAATATTTATGAGGTGAAGGGATACACTTGTATTAAATTTCAATTTATTAATATTGATTTATATAAATTTATATCTGTTTTTTTACAATTTTTTAAAAAAAACTTACATGTCATTTGATAAAACTTGAACTATGAAACTTATATATATAACATATATATAATATATATATAAACATATATATGAAACTTAACACGTATGTTTGTTAAAATTAAAAAGGTTGTATTTATCTCAAGGTGAAGAAGCAATTGATATTTTACATATTTACATATGTTAGCCTTGTACATGGCTACATCACAACAGTATTTCACGTTTTATGATTTTTAGAAATTTTTACTAAGTCATCATTACGGTTAATGATGTCATTAAAAAATATATTTTTCGAATAGCACCACTACACTTATAGACGAAGTTTTGTACAAAGTTTCAACACTCTAGCATAAATACATATGATGATATCAGACACTCTGGTATCATCATATCAGTGTCTCTATGATGTATAGACACACGCAGTATGTATAATACTGCCTGACAACTTTGTAAAACACACTCAGGAGGTCTTAAAAACACCTTTTAAGGTGTTTTTGATCACATGATTTTACTCTGTGATCTCTCTAGGTATGGATTTCTCATTCTCTTTGATACACTGTGATACTTTAGGTACAGTGTATATCTTGATCTAATGATTTTACACTGTGATATCTTTAGGTACAGTGTATACTCTTTGATTTAATGATTTTACACTGTGATATCTTTTGGTATAGGTATACTCTTGATCTAATGATTTTACACTGTGATATCTTAGGTACAGTGTATACTCTTTGATTTAATGATTTTACACTGTGATATCTTTAGGTACAGTGTATACTCTTTGATTTAATGATTTTACACTGTGATATCTTTTGGTATAGGTATACTCTTTGATTTAATGATTTTACACTGTGATATTTTTGGTATAGTGTATACTCTTTGATCTAATGATTTTACACTGTGATATCTTTAGGTACAGTGTATACTCTTTGATTTAATGATTTTACACTGTGATATCTTTTGGTATAGTGTATACTCTTTGAATTTAATGATTGTACTCTGTGATACCTTTAGGTATAGTGCATACTCTTTGAATTTAATGATTTTACCCTGTGTATAGTACTCTAGGTATAGTACATACACTTTTATTCTTATAATCTCCTAATTTTGTAATGGTATTTTGTAGAAACAACTAGAAGAGAGTGAGTTAGAGTTGAAGAAACGTCTTGCTTCCATGCAGACAGGGCTGGAACATGGTGAGGCTGTTCAGAAAGACTTTGTTCTTCTATCTCAAAGTTTACAGAAAGAACTTGAAGTCCTCCGGGTTCAAAATCATGTTGTATGTATTACCTTATATTTTTTGTGTCCGATAAAACTCTTTAGTGATATTTCTGAGGAAAAATCAGCTCTTTTTCCTAAATCAACAGTTGCTAATTGTATTTGTTTCAGAACTTTACTTCTTTTTTTGTAAGTATAACAATTGCAAAAAATCTTATATATATATATATATATATATATATATATATATATATATATATATATATATATATATATATATACATATATATATATATATATATATTGAAATTAACGTGACTAAATTAATATAATTGTCACCTCAGTAGCAATAGCTAATAAATTACTTAAAGTGTTAGTGTAATTAAATAAGAAACAAGTTTCAACCCCCCTCCATTTTGAAAGGACACTAGCACACTTGTTATTGGATCTTGTTATATTTGCCGGCCTCTTATACATGTAATTTTGTTTGCAGTTAAGATGGGAGTATGAGGAAGATGTGCATGATTGCAGAGGCTGTGAAAAACCTTTCTCATCTTTATCTAATAAAACCAAGGTAAGCTATTTATGTTTTATGTGTCATGTATAAAGGTACCTACCCATGGGATTTAAATAAAACAATTACAGTCTATCGTTTAGTTTAAAAATCCACAAGGTCATAAGCATTTTGGGGATTGACCAATCATAGAAGCCGCTGCCAACCCCTCACTTGAAAAGAGGAAAAAATCCCTACCACCATAACCGCAGTAGGGAAATAACCTACTTCCCGGGAATCTTTCACTTTGTTTGTGGTTCTTCTTTTGTTTACATTGTTTTGAAATCTACTTCCAAATTAATCATAAAAAATGATATTATAAAATAAAACTACACAAAAGAAATGTAAAAAAACATCGCCCAGAAAATATGAGTAAAATAACCTGATTTGTTTACATAGTTTTTTCCTGCTCCCTTCTTGCAGGGATTTTTTTTCTTAAGATTCGGCGATGCCTAAACTGACCTGTCAAGATTTTTAAAGTAGTCGATAGATTGTAATATACAATATGGTAAAAGCCTTGCTTCAGTAGAGTTAGTCTTATGGTATACTCCAGTAGAGTTAGTCTTATGGTATACTCCAGTAGAGTCAGTCTTATTAAACGCTCCAATAGTCAGTCTTATGGTATACTTCAATAGAGTCAGTCTTATGGAATACTCCAATAGAGTCAGTCTTATGGTTTGCTCCAATAGACAGTCTTATGGATTGCTTCAATAGACAGTCTTATGGATTGCTTCAATAGGTTTGCTCCAATAGACAGCTTATGGTTTGCTCAATAGACAGTCTTATGGTTTGCTCCAATAGACAGTCTTATGGTTTGCTCCAATAGACAGTCTTATGGTTTGCTCCAATAGACAGTCTTGTGGTTTGCTCCAATAGGACAGTCTTATGGTTTGCTCCAATAGACAGTCTTATGGTTGCTCCAATAGACAGTCTTTGGTTTGCTCCAATAGACAGTCTTATGGTTTGCTCCAATAGACAGTCTTATGGTTTGCTCCAATAGACTTATGGTTTGCTCCAATAGACAGGTTTTGCTCCAATAGACAGTCTTATAGGTATTGCTCCAATAGACAGTCTTATGGTTTGCTCCAATAGACAGTCTTATGGTTTGCTCAATAGACAGTCTTATGGTTTGCTCCAATAGACATGGTTTGTCCCTTATGGTTTGCTCCAATAGACAGTCTTATGGTTTGCTCCAATAGACAGTCTTATGGTTTGCTCCAATAGACAGTCTTATGGTTTTGCTCCAATAGACATGGTTTGCTCCAATAGACAGTCTTATGGTTTGCTCTAATAAAACTTAATCTAAGTTTCCAAAAGTAGTAACAAAATAACCATATTATGTTACTGGTTACTAATATTTCAATTTCATTTTCGAATGTCTGTGACCCCATACTTTCAAAGAATTAATATTGGAACTTCAGAAATAGTGATAGTGATATGGGGGGGGGGGAGGAGTGGTTGTAACTACCAGGCAAGTAGGCCACGTTGTTGGGCCCTTTTTGCCAGCTCCCTAAGATAGTGTTCAACTTTTAATTTCAAGGGTAGGTATATTTCATCTAATCTAGACAGAAGAGCCGTGAATTTCTATGGTTCCTCTCATGCTTTTTCAAGCAATCATACATATTTTCACTGACTCTTCTAGTCTAGTGAAAACTGGGAACAACACGTGCTCTCACTGTTAAACCAAACCTCCACACACTTCAAACTACAAGGCAGAAACAGTATAGTATTATAATGTATCTACAATGAGGGTCCTAAATTTTGCCTATACCCAGTTTCATTTAGGGTAAGGGATCTTTAACGAGTACCTGACAACGCACAGGCTTGAGAACACCGGCTTTATGTCCCTTCTGAAGGACGTGGTACGCAGATTTGTATCCCTCTCATAAAAAACCTAGAGGCCCGTGCTGGGATTGAACCCATGACTAAAAACCATTCATTGGTTTTTACTGTGTACCTTTACTGTGTATTGGCCGTGTACCTTAACCACTACACCACGGGTGACTCGGTGCTTCTGAGTATGTTTTGGTTTATTATAATTGATCTATTTTGTCTAGGGAAACTGTAAACACTGCGGTAGAGTCTTCTGTATTAACTGTCTATCTCACCTGTACGAGTCTCCAATAACCAAAAGACGCTCACCAGTTTGTAACCTTTGTCATACTCTTCTAGATCACAACGTTCCTCCTTTTTTTAGTACCGATCCACCAAAATAAACCCACCGTCTTTCCTTTCAAAAATTTGAAAAATGTTAATATTAAAGGTCCATGTATGAGACTGACATTAATACTAATTTAGTTATGTTAGGTTTAATTGAACACTCAACATCTTAGCCAATTTTCGGGTTTAACTGCTTACCCTTGCTCATTATCTTGTAGATTTGAGCTACTCAATTGAATACATAACAAATTTTAATCTGGAAATAACTCTTATCAGGTTGTTCCGTAATGTTTACACCATTCTTGGATCCTTTTTTATTTCATTTTACTTGTTTATTTAAAAACCAGAGACAAGTAAAAGCTATAGAATTTTTTTTATCACTTATTTATTAAAAATCAGAGGTAAGTGGAAAGCTATAGAAACAAATGTTGTCACTTATTTATTTAAAATGAGATAGGTGGAAGCTATAGAAACAAATGTTGTCACTTATTTATTAAAAACGAGAAATAGGTGAAAGCTATAGAAACAAATGTTGTCACTTATTTATTAAAAACCAGAAATAGGTGAAAGCTATAGAAACAAATGTTTTCACTTATTTATTAAAAACCAAAAATAGGTGAAAGCTATAGAAACAAATGTTGTCACTTATTTATTAAAAACCAGAAATAGGTGAAAGCTATAGAAACAAATGTTGTCACTTATTTATTAAAAACCAGAAATAAGTGAAAGCTATAGAAACAAATGTTTTCACTTATTTATTAAAAACCAGAAATAAGTGAAAGCTATAGAAACCAATGTTTTCACTTATTTATTAAAAACTAGAAATAGGTGAAAGCTATAGAAACAAATTTTTTCACTTATTTATTAAAAACCAGAAATAGGTGAAAGTCTTAGTCACCTGGTGTTCTATAGCTTATAGAAACAAATGTTGTCACTTATTTATTTAAAATGAGATAGGTGGAAGCTATAGCATATTTTTGTCACTTATTTTTTTTTTTTTAAAAACCAGAGGGAAAAGAAAGCTATACGTATTTATGAAATGAAAGCTGGTGACAATGTTTTTATCAATCATTTAATATTATAAAAGATGTATAGTTTATTGTAAAGACAATTTCTTATTTATAGGATAATGTAAAAAAAATATATAATGAACCTTTTATTTCCTAGATATCTAAGTCTTTTATAAATACCTTTTCTAGAGTATATTCTATTCCCTGTTGATCAGGCATATAAATAGTTTTAATTTAAGTTAAATGATTGGGGGGCTTGTTTTTATAAAGTTAGTTGAAATAATTGATGAACGTTTTGAAGTTTTAAATCCAACATATTTCTTTTTGATTCACTTAAGTATCAAGTATTCAACCTTTAAAATTTTCAACTGTTTTATGAAACAAGCTTCTCTTTCAGAATTCTTTGAAAGTACATAATTATATAAGGTTTTATTGACTATAAAATAAAATGTTATTTATATAAATAATGACATGCGTTTTTTTTTATTGAAACATTTTATCTATTTTTCCTCCCAAAACATTGCCTGTTGGTGTGTTGTGAGACTAAATATTAATAAATATTTAATTAAGAAGAAAGATTTAATAAATAAGAATTTTTCCTTTGTCTTTGTTAATTCAAACAAGGCCCCCTACATCTACAGATCTATACATTATCTCCAACCTCAGCAACAATGCCGGCGGAAGTAGACAGTTCTACCTTTATCACATCCCTTTTCTGTACCTCACATAACGTGTTATTAATTTGGGCTGAAATCGGGGTGCCAAGTTTATGGGGTCAAGACTATTGTAAAGGTAATGGATTGGGCAATCTGGCTATGTACTTGATTTGACCAAATGTCCCGGTTTCGCCATATTCCTGTCCAATATATTATAGTGTTACAGTTTTGAATTACAAAACTCATCATTTTAAAATTGTGAATATGGGCAACCTTAAACTGTCAAAAATGAGAAATATTGAAAAAATAAAATATATCTGACCTCAGCTGAATCAATGGGTCCAAATTGCGTTTGAAGCTAACAATTGACCTGTAGGGCTATTGCACTAACTCAGTTAAAATTAATCATAGAAAGTTGAGACCGGGCTCATTTTGTTAGAAATGAAGTATACTAACTTTCCTTAAATGCACGTTTTCACAAAATATTTTCAGGTGACCCACCCATTTATTTCAAATCAAAGTTGACAGATGATTTTTATAAAATTTTAAATTTAATCGCGTGAAAACGGTACGAGATAGCAAATTTGTTTCAATGCGCATTATAACATAGGTTACAGGAATATGGCGAAACCAGGACATTTGGTCAAACCAAGTATATAGCCAGATCCAGCCCTATCCCTTATCTTTACAATCATCTTGGTCCCATTAACTTGGCATCGAGCAAAATAGACCGATTTCGATAAAATTTTGTATACAGGTAGAACTAACTATATGTCAGAGCTGTATAGTTTTTGGTTATTTTTTTAACTAATATTTTCAAAATGGTGGACAGAATAAAAAAAATATTGAGTGAAAAAATTGTGTTTTACATCGTTTAAAAGCTCTTAAAAAGTAGAAAAAGAAAATATATGTGACATACAAATAAGAAAGAGAAAATAAGATGAGAAAATACTCCTAAATATTTAGGAGTAAATTTACAAAATAATCTGTCACTTCAGGATCATTTTAAAGAAAAATTAACTGCATCCAGGAAAGGAGGAAGAAATAAATGGCATGCAATCTAAAATGAATACAATCATTGAAAAAGTAAAAAAAAGGTCTTAATGGAAATGTATGAATAGCATCAAAAGCATAATATCATTACTGATATATATACAGTCGGACCTCTATATAACGAACTTAAAGGTTCAAGAGAAAAAAAATCGTTATATAGAAATTTCGTTGTATAGAAATTGAAAAAATAAATAACTCTGTACTATTTTATGATATTTTAATGGATATAAAGGATGAATAATAACCTCGCAGATGCATATTTAGCAGCTTTTTCTTTTATTAGCGGTCCTGTCACAGGCATATTTTTGTCCCTTAACATTGTCACCCACTGTAAAATTCCGTCATCAATGTCTTCATACTTGCATACTCGAGAACTTTTTTTTAAATCGCCACTCGTTTCGTATAACCTAAGTATAGATTCCCGATTTTTTAAAATTGTTGATATAGAACTAGGAGCTATTTTATACTTCAGAGACAAGTCTTTGTTTTTGACTCCATCGTCAGAATTTTTTAATAAATTGATTTTTTCAGAAAGGGACAGCGATTTCCGTATTGACATTTTAATAAACTCGATTTACAAACAAATAAAAAGTTTCACAAACGAACTGGTCAGACCAAATACCAAATTAAAACTGAAAGATTTTTAGTTCTATGATGTGTTAATCCTAATTTCATAGAAAATTGTAAAGAAAGAGTTCGCAAAATTAAATAAGGCAGGGCGAGAATCAATAAATAATCGTTCTGGGAAATTACAGAAAAACAGAAGTTCCGTTTTGGTCAATTCCTTGAAAGTTTGCGGGTCTTTTCTTTATCTTTATTTCTCGAAATTTTGTTCGTTTTTATAGAAATTTTTTCGTTAAATAGAAACACTTTTAAACACAAAATTCAAGGGAACGTAAAAAATTCGTTACATAGAGACTTTCGTTGTATAGAAGTTATATGGAGTCCGACTGTATATATATATATATATATATATATATATATATATATATATATATATATATATATATATATAATATATATATATATATTATATATATATATATATATATATATAATATATATATATATATATATATATAATATATATATATATATATATATATATATATATATATTATATATATATATATATATATTATATATATATATTTATATTTATATTTATATATTTACTTATTTATTTCTAGGCACATTCTTGTGAACACACTATCTTTCGAACTGGTTTATATTTTTTAATCTAAAAACCTTAGGCGACAGAAAACCAGGTTATTGTGACACCATTAATCCAGTTTACTAAGCCAGCAAAATTCAAAATTTTTAAAAATCTGTAAAACTCAGGGTTAATCATTTTTGCCGTGAAAAAGGTCCTTATTAATGTTATTTGGGGTGCTGAATCGAATGAATTCAGTATAAGTCAATACAACCACTCTAAGTGACCAAAAAGTAAAAAAAAAACGTCCTAAGAATAGAAAACCTAAAATAACAAGCGGCTAAACAAAATATTTTAAGTGGGAGTCGTTATCGAGGTTATCTAGGACTGTGAGTTGAATCAGAAGTCGTATGAGCACACAAAAAAAAAAAAAAAATATATATATATATATATATATATATATATATATATAATATATATATATATATATATATATATATATATATATATGTATGTATATATATATATGTGTGTGTGTACTTTTCTTCCCCCACTGCAACAACACATATCATAGAGCAAGGATCTTGAATAAAGATCTTTATTAAAAATCCTTTGGTTGTAACACCAGTACTAGGATCTTGAATACCATTATTCAAAATTCTTACCCAAGCCAAAAGTGGTTCTCAATTATAAAGCTTTATTTAGATACGTTTTGTAATATAACCAAAAAATATTATGAAAATTTTAAGTTGGTAAAACTGATATTTTTGCGGGACTTGTATTTATAACCTTCATTTTTGTTTCCCATCTTTAGCGTTTCTATTTTGGAAATTAGAATTTTTTTCGTTTTTAATAATTTAGTCGAATTAATTAATAGGTGTTAGTCTAATGAATTGATTTTGAGTATTAAAATGACGGATGTGTTAGAGTTTAGTGATATATCGGCTGAAATCAGAGGAGCTTTGGTAAGTTATAACTTGATCCTTTGATGATCGTGTTCATCATGCTTAAATCTTGTTTTTCTTGTTTGATTTAATTTTGCTTAGGTAATTTTGTAATTAGGATTCGCTACCAAATCAATCTTTAAGTTAAACACAAATGTAGTTTACTATATGTTGTTTACTATTATTTATTATGTGAATACTGATCAAATGTACTTGTTGCAGTGTCCAGGTCGGCTCAAACTTACCGATCAAAATATAATATTTAAAAACAATAAAACTGGCAAAGTAGAACAAATAAGCTCTGGCGATTTAGAACTCTCCAACTGGCAGAAATTAGTCGGCAGCTGGGGATTAAGATTGTTCTTAAAAGATGGATCATTGCATAGATTTTGTGGCTTTAAAGAATCGGTAAGTGGTTCAGTTTCATAACATTGTTTAACTTATTGTTATTTTTTTTTTTTTTTGTCAACGGAGGGGAAACGCGACGGCCTCTAGACGAAAGCTTTATCCCTCGGAATCAAAGCAGCTAACCCCCAAGGAGGGATGGCTCCTGATCATCCGAAGGTTCGTCACCTTCTTTCGGTGGCGAAGCCTAGCCCATGGACCGGTCCATGGAGTGTGGGGACTGGCGACTTCTCGACTGCCAGCCGGTACCGTAGCAGCGATTGTCAGGCCTTACCCCACTAAAACATCTAGAGGTAAAACCCCTCCGCCAGGCGCATACCCCCAATTGGCAAGGAGTATTGCACCTTCGCGTGACTAAAAGTCTCCACCACGGTCCCAACACATAGTCGGCTAACTTCTGACCAGTGAGAGGGCGGCTTCTCTGACTTACCCTTTCCTCCCACTTCCTGCTCCAGTCAGAAAGAGGAGGCTGAAGACCCATCGATGGTGGATGCTTCGTTGACTGCCGGTGTAGCGATGAAGTGCCTCCGAGTGCTCCAAAGACCAACGGCACCTAGAACAGAAAAATTGCCCCAGGGGGAACCGCCCATGTGGTGGACCCACCAGTCCATCCGGTCGCCCTGAAGCTCTCCCGCTCTTCCACCTCCGACATGAGAGAGCTTTCAGCCAAGGCTTCCAGACGACCAACGGATCCAGCCGGGCCGCAATACCCCCCGACACAACCTCCCATTCGCAGCACGCGCTAGCCCCGTCACACCCAAAGACACTAAAGATGGAAGATGTCGCTGAAGAAGCTGATGGGTCTTACAGGGTAGTTAGGTCCAACAGAGTTTCCAACCGTGCCTCCCGTGGGAGCGGACTCAACGCCGGGTTTAACAAGTGACCGGGAGAGCCCTGACACGGTTGGCCTGCCTGCGCAGCCTAATGACTTCACTAACCTAAGGACAAACAACTAAAGCCTAATATCACAGAGTTCGGCCACTGCCTCTCGCAAGAGAAACTCATACACCGCGGTTTGAACATATTGCCGGGGGATGATAACAGTGGTCGATCCAAACTAAACACTGACTAAACCTAAAATAAATACCTAATCCTAGTTAAAACATATCTACATGACCTAGCCTAATATCACAGAATGCCGAGGATAAGCCAGCCAGCCGGTTTTAACAGATTGCCGGACTGGTTGCCGTTCGGCCTAAACTAACTAAACCTAAATATCACAGAATTGGGTGATAGTTCCTCCAGCTATGCTGTGGGCGCACACCCGGTTTTAACATATTCCCGAGGTGAGCATTAACTACCACCCCCCTATCTAACCTAGCCTTAACTTAATATCACAGCAAAATTACACTAACTAACCTAGATTAAAAGAGGCAACTGCCGTATCCCATTGACCTGCAATGGGAGCCTGCCCACCATCCGGTTTGAACAAATGGCCGGGGGGACAGTTACGACAGCCGCTGAACTATACCAAAACTATCCTAATAAACTAAGACTAACCTGACTCTGTTGAACCTAAATCTTATGGTAGAATCCTGCCCTACGCAGGAATTCTACAGTTGATTCGAAGTGAGAGTCCTCGTTGAGGGCGACTGCTACACTCGCCGGTGTTCCGCAGATCGTCCTCAGCTCGGCAAGTGCGTCACACTCTTCAAATATGTGACACACTGTGAGCGCTGCATTGCAGTGTCGGCATCGAGGAGCACGCTCATTTGACAGAAGGTGCCCGTGCGTCAACTGCGTCTGTCCAAGCCTCAGACGCGTGAGTACGACACTGTCTTGTCTTGACTTCGACAGTGCCGTAATCTTTCCTCTTGGATTTATCTTGATTCTTGCTAACAGGTGGGGGTGCGATTCCACGTGGTTCTCCACGTACGCCAGACTGCGTTGACTAATGCAGTCTTGGCATCATCTAGTCGAACGGAACCGTCCACCACCCTTCTCTCCGCTGACGCACGCTTGGCAGCTTGATCTGCTGCCTCATTGCCAGCGATACCGACATGCCCCGGTACCCATACTAGAACCACGTGCCGACCAGTAGAACATAGAGAGGACACGTGGTCATAGATCCGACTGATAATCGGATCATCACTAAATTATTCTGATTGCTTGGAGGGATGACAGAGAGTCGGAACAAATGACTATACTGCCGTTTACGTTCTCCTCCAAGCAATATACGAGGGTCTTCTCTATCGCATTCAACTCGGCTGTGTATACACCCGCTCGAGGAGATAGAGACCAAGACTTGGTCTCTGCCGAAGAGTGCATAGCACAGCCGGTGCCTTCTTCTGTCTTTGATGATCCATCTGTGTAGAAGACCCTCCTACCTGGATACCGGGCGAGAGTCTCCAAGAGTCCTTGCTTGTATACCTCGGGAGGTGTCGAATCCCGAGGTAAGCTCGCGAGCCGAGTGGACATCCCTATGGTGGTTCTTCTCCATGGTGGTGTATCAGGGATGAGCCACTCGAGGATCTCATCTTCTTCTGCTCCGATCCTCTGACGAATCTCGCGAGCCCTAACAGGTAGCGGTCGAGTCCGTGTACTGAGCCATTCGTACTCCGGTCGAATGGCTCCTTGGCTGAAAAATTCTTCTCTGAGGAAGTGACGCGGCTTCGACTTGACTGCCTCAGAAAAGGACAGAGTCATTTGCTCCCGGCGGTGCTGCATTGGCAGAACGCCAGCTTCTGCGTACAGAGAGCTGACGTTGGTGGTAGGAAACGCACCGAGAGCAATCCGGAGTCCTAGCTGAAAAACTCTGTCCAGAGGCAGTAGCCACGACTTCCTCGCCGATCCATACACGGAGCTGCCGTAATCACTTATTGTTATTTTCGAATTTGTTATCTTACCAATTTCAATATTTATTTTAGCTGTTGTTTCTTATATTAGAGCTCATGTTACATCATGAACATTCATTGATAATTAGTTCATAGCAAAGTTTTATAGATAGAACAAGTTCTGGAGCTTGTATACCACGCTAGAACCAAGAAATTGTGTACTGCCAAAAAAATCTGCCAGGAGGCATGCCAATCTTTTATGAAGCAGCTATCAGCTGATTTCCTATCATTTTACATAATTTTATCATCATTATATTTAAGTGTGTTTAAGACTTTAATTAAACTTTGGGTGCCTGATTTTCATTTATTATAAACATTATTACTCCTTCTTGTAATCTAAGTTTTGTTATCATTAATTTTTTGATAAATGTATTTTTAAAAAATGCAAAAATTATTGCCATATTGTATTTGTTGGTTTCAGGAGCTGGATAAAGTGGCAAAATATTTTAAAAATAATTATTCCAGTGAATTGTTAGAAAAAGAATTAAGTTTAAAAGGTTGGAACTGGGGAACAGCCAAATTCAATGGATCAGTTCTTAGTTTTGATATCAATAATTTAGCTGCTTTTGAAGTTCCGTTGGCTTATGTTTCCCAGTGTACTCCGGGTAAAAATGAAGTTGCAGTTGAATTTCACCAGGTTGGTATGCCTGTATATTAAAATAATATTGTTTGGTTTGAATATTGACGTTTAACTTTAGGCTGCAGTCCCAACAGCGGAACAACAAGCATTGCTGTTCAGCTGAGAGGATCCAGTCCTGTCCAACATGTAAGCCCTACTCTCTAATTCAAAACTTATATTTACAAACATTGAAGAAGAAGTCCATAATTTAAATATTAAAAGCAACCTCCAAGCCATGAAAGAAGTATTTAATCTCCCTTAAAAGAATCGTAGTTGCTCCATGGTCGAGGTTGTTAAGTTGTCAGTGTTCTTACTAGCCTTTTATGAAGCGCATTCGAGGACATCACCTGATTTATTTTTTATTTAATTGAGTTCAAATTACTAGTTGGGACTGATTGGTTGCAGAATGATGAAGCTCCAGTGTCTCTTATGGAGATGAGATTTCACATCCCTGTATCAGAGATAGCCGGTGACGACCCTGTCGAAGCTTTCCATACTAGGGTTATGGATAAAGCTAGTGTTATATCTAATATTGGTGATGCCATAGCTATATTCAGAGAAATACACTGTCTTACACCAAGGTAATCTTTTTGTTTTGTAAACATTTTTATCTAATTTAAGTGAATTATCAAATGAATAGCTGCCAAGTATGAAAATAACCTTCCCTACCTTAATTTAAAACTTCATGTATAAATATTATCTGCTTATTGATTAATAATCTTAAAAATCATGAATACAGAATATATTTATTATTAACAATTCAAAAATGGATTCAATAATTGTAAAAAAATGTTTATAAAATTTAAAATAATTTTAATGCTTAGAAAATCTTGGTAGGAATAAAAAGCATGCGTTTTTAATACAGTTTCTAGTTTACTTTTAAATGATTTTAGTTCTAAGTTTTGAATACATTTTGGTAAGTGATTGATAAATTTGATGCACCAATAGTTTGTAATGTTTGGCTCGACATTATGTCGAGCCATCAATGATGACGAATGTCGAATGATGGAACAGTTCCCAGATGTAGCATTGCTTTTTGCTTGTTACATTTCCTAGGTGTCTCTCGCACAATTATATTGTGTCAACTATTCATGTTTTGCAAACTCGGTAGTATCAGATGATATATGTTTGCTTGCCATGCATGATGGCGGTAAGAGAGCACTGCTCGTCTCTTGTAAGTACTTCACATCATATTCTTAGCAATTAATTGAAGGTCAGAGTGAATTCAGGCTCTGTCGGCGCCCTGATGAGTTAGACGTAACGAAACAGAGTGGGACATGACATTATGTCGAGCCATCAATGATGACTAATGTTTAATGATGGAACAGTTCCCAGATGTAGCATTGCTTTTTGCTTTTTACATTTCCTAGGTGTCTCTCGCACAGTTATATTGTGTTAGTTTGTACTATTTTGAGTCCTGTGAAGCCTGCAGTATTTAATTTCTAAATTGTGATTATGACGGGTATTATAGTTGTGGTTATTATTAACGTTATTGCACAATAGTTATTTATGCAACAAGGGATGAAAGTAAGTTTTACAGCTCAAGTTAAAGTTTTGTCCTAAGGCAGCGCCGAAGGAGGAAACTTCATTAGCTCACGAGGCTGTTAGGCCGAGGGAGTTAACTAACATTTTGGCTTTTGAGGCTTGACGAGGGAGATAATACAAGAGCTGAAAACTTTCATCCCTTGTTCCATATTAAATTTTATCTACGACTAGAGAACTAATACTAACATCTATTAATATATTCTTCAGCTCCTTAATTGTTATTGTGTTAGTTTAGTTTATTCTTACCATGTCAATTACTCTGATGAAGAGAGAATAAAGCCACTATCTTCACATTATTTTATTGTGTAAGCTGTCAATAGAATAATGTGTAATGCTATATTTGTAATTTAAACATTAGCGTGTGTATATTGTATATTCTACCCATAGTACCAACATAACACCGAAAAAAATCCTAAAATTCCTAAAAATTTTACTAAAAAATTCGATCAAGTTGGCAACACTTTCACTTTTTCTCCCTAGGGAGTAAAAGTACATTTACAGTGTGAGATAACAAGACTGTATGTAGAACTTACAATACAAGGAATAGATAAATGGATATTTTTTACATATAACAAACATTGTAAGATATAAATAGACGGTACAGTTAATATTTTATTCTTTTTGGTATACTCCTTGCAATCCTCTCTGTATTTAAGATGAAAAACAATTCTAATAGCTCTTCATGGAAACTATCCAAGTCACTGATGTGCTTTCTATCTTCTAACTAGGGGTATAAACATACTTTTTGATTTTAAATAATATTTTTTGAAATTTGTTTAAATTATTTGATAATTTAAGATGGCCCCAATCATTTGAGGGCTCAACATATTCATTTTAAAGTGGTTCCAACATTTTTCAAATGTTGGATGCCCCAAAAATTGTATAAATTCTTGCTGTGTAATATCTCCTGTACATATTTTTTAAATTGCCAATAAAGGAATTAATGAAATATACTTATATAAATGATAAAGTAAAACCTCATGGAAAAATTTTGTTTTCCTCTGTAAAAAAACTGTTGAAACAGACAATTCTGACGACATCCTGGTTTTGTATTTTTTGCAAACACAATACTTTTCCCTATATACCTATGGGATAAATGTGGAAAAGTAAAAATTGCAAATTATTTTGAAATTTGTTAAATAAAACAAAATTGTGCAATATTTTATTATTATATTATGTACTATATTTATCCTTTATATTTTTAATATTAATTGTTAATTGATTCCCCCACACTCAATCGTAAGCTTTGTGAGATATTTATTTTAATTTATATTAGTAAAATCAATGAATTATTTTAAACAAAATAATAAAAATCTAAAACAAATCCCCTCCCAATTTTAAATTGATTATTTCTTATTGGATAACCAGATATGTAAATGATGTATTTTTAATAAATTGATTTTAAATGTTTTGTTTCTGTTTCAGAGGTCGTTATGATATTAAAATATTTCAATCGTTTTTTCAACTCCATGGTAAAACATTTGATTACAAGATACCTAAGGAGACTATTATTAGGCTGTTTATACTTCCTCATAAAGACGGCAGACAAAACTTCCTGGTTGTAAGTACTTCATTCTTTTATACAGACTGTTCAAATAGGGGCCGTAAAGGGGTCCCCTGCACCAACGATGCATTTTTTTTGTATTTGTTTAAGATTTTATGACTGAATAGTCTATAATGCTTTTTTACTGGAACATTAGTTAAGTCTTAAAGTAATGACTTTAAGTGTAAGTTTCAGCTACAAATATGATGAGTCGCATACTGAGTGACATATCTCTGAAACGTATCTGATACCCTCGCACTGACCTCTTTCCATTAATTCCTCTTATAGTTGCCATAATTTATGTAGACTTGCATATGAGGACTCAGCATAAGTAATTTTACTTGTTAACCCCCCGTAAAGTTGGCTGCATTGTGGAGTCCATCTTATAAGTCCAAGAGGTTTGCAATAAAATACGTCTCTCCACCAATTATTTTATATATTAAAGAGCTAGCTTTCGGCTGCATCTAGCCATCATCAGTCTAGACGAGTGTTTGGTAGTAGGAAGTACCGATATCAGAGGTAACCACCACACCAGGTGGAGAGACGTATTTTATTGCAAACCTCTTGGATTATTTACTTGTTAAAGTAAGGATGGTTATCTTTGTAAAGAATAAGGTGACCTCTTAAATGTAGATGATGAATCAGGTGTTTTGTTTCCCCGATTGGAAGCATCTTCAGGTATGTAGGTCATCATTGATGTTTATCATGATGTCCAACATCCCTGGAGATGCTTTTCACAGTGAAAGCGAAACATCATATTCATCATCCACGTTTATGGGGTCACCATTGGAAGACCTATATTTCCATGACAGTAACTACAGAAGCCTGTGTAGTTTATCATTATTATCTTTTATTTATAATTTATTTGAAAGCTATGGTTGTTTAGGTTAGTTTGGATCCTCCAATCAAACAAGGTCAAACTAGATATCACTTTCTAGTTTTCTTGTTTGGACAAGATGATGACATCAGCGTAGAACTCCCTTTTACTGAGTAAGAACTGTTTATCTGTTTTTTAGCAAATTGTTAAAGAAAAAATGAGCTTAGGAGATTGGGGGTCATGGTGGGGGGGGGAGGTAGATTTTTGAAAGAGGTGGTCTTCCTGATCAGAATATATATATATTATATATATATATATTATATATATATATATATATATATATATATATATTTATATTATATATGTGTGTGTGTGTATGCATATTGTTGAGGTTTATCCAGTGTATATATCGCACACCCGCGCGGATAGGGTTACATCTCAAAAAATATAGTTTTGAGAAAATCGAGTTTAAAGTTTTTCACTTTTTTTAAACCGCGATATCTTGACAACTACTTCGAATTTTTCTGAAAACTAAAAACTGGTAATTTTTCTACTTATTAGTACTATAACATGAACATTTAAAAAGTAAAATAACTCAACTCTAACTGTATCAAATTTGACAAAACATAATTTTTTTATGATATGTAACCCTTGTACTAATAATTTTTTTTTGGATATAGTTACATCTATAATTATTACGCATAAGCTTTACATTTTCTACATACTTATTCCTGGATATGGTTACATCTTTCAATAAAACAAGAAGTAACCATATTTTACTAATCAATTTTTTCATGGATATAGTTACATTTATAAATATAACGCGATGGCACAATGTTTGAACGCATGCTCATTCATGGATATGGTTACATCTATAAATATTACGCAAAGGCTTTATGTTTGGATAGATACTTTTTCATGGATATGGTTACATCTATAAATGTCACATAGAAATCTTAATATTTAGCAAACCTTGAGCATGGATAAAGTTACATCAATAAATATAACATAATATAACAGTCTCCAAGCGGCGCGACCCTCTTCACTCCAATAATTGGATACCGAAATATCTGCTCTCAAGCGGCGAAAAATGGAGTTATCGTTATAACGACTCGATGGATAGATAGAGAATTTTTTTCTGCATCAAACTGTGTACTTAACTTAAAACCGCTAAAAATCAAGATATAACCCTATCCGCGCGGGTGTGCGATATGTGTGTACGAGATTTTTTGTCCTAGACTATGGGACACGATAACTTTCGATTGCTTTCTCGGATCAATGAAATTTGTGTGATGTCACAAACCCACAAAAATGACCAACAAACATTTAAAACAATTACAAATCTTTATATAGTGTTTAGATTGGGCTACTATTATGTATGGTTTATTAAAATACAGAGTTGCATTTTATTATCAGTATTGGTTCTGGTTTTATTGATTGACATATATATGAGTCAAACTAAACAATGTCATTTATTGACATCATTTAAACAAATCACTAATACATTGAAAATTCGCTTATATTTTGGCAGTATGCCACTTATATAAACCTGTAATATGACGAACTAGTAAAATACAACAACCATGTAGCGGCAAAGAGGCAAAAGCATCTTGTTTTTTTTTAAATCTTATAGTACTTAAGTAATTTCTCCTTAGTCTCATTTAATTAATGACTTATATTCTATAAGTCATTATAGTAATATAATTATAACTAATATTAATAACTACTTAACTAATTACTTAACTATTATTAATTAATAATAATTATTAATAAATTAAGTACTATAAAAATTATAGTACTTATAGTGGTATAAGTGAGTCTACTATTCTGAGATTATTATCTAGAAGTTCAGGAAACAGAATCTAGCAACAAGAAGGTCATCGGACACTGGAATAATATTTTTAACTACTGGAGAATTATTTGTTCTACTCTGAGTAGGTACAATTTGAGGTCTGCTTACTGAAAGTCAGATGGAGAGAGGCTACCTTATGAAGAGATTTTCGAGATCCTGCCACATATAATTTTCTAAACATCTTTTACTGTAGGATTTTTCATATAAACTGACGTTCCATTGATAAGTGATATTTAAGAGTTTATTCCTTTTGAAATAAATATAAAATTTTAATTAAAAATAATTTAATTAAAACGAATACAATTTTGCCTTAAATATTGGATAAATTTAAATGAAGTAACCTTTTGTCAAATACCCATTATTTTTGCTGCAATATTTGGAAAATGTAGGCTTTATCGTCAGTCAGTGAAGTTCTGCTAAGTTCTTAATTACTTTAATGTGAAGTTATAAAGTACTTTTATTACTTAATGTAAAGTTAATAAGTTGTGTTATTTGTACAGTGAAGAGCTACAAGAGAAATACGAAGGTAAACTAACAAGAGAACTTTCAGGTCCTACTTATGATGTCATCGCCAGGATTATGAAGGCCCTGGTAAACAGGAAAATAACCGTTCCTGGTAATTTTAGAGGGTAAATCTCTTTTTGTACATTTTTAAAGAATATTGCTTTGTAACCGAATGGGACGATGTATTTTTTCTTAAAAGAAAATACATTCAAAGAGATAAATAATTATTAATTTATGAGGTCATGTATGTCAGTATGACGTGTGACAAGTATTGGTAATTATGAGGTTTAGCACGTTATCCAGTGTACACAGGGTTGACTAATGTTCAAGCCAAAGGTCCTTCTAAATGTAAATAAATAAATAAAATCTTTATTGTAGAGACTTAAAAGTATACAGTCGTAATTTTTACAAATCACTATTTAAAGCAAATACATTCACTTCATTCTAAAAAGTTACGACTAATATATCAACGAGTGATATCAATATCAATAAATATTAAATATTCCTATAGCATTAAATCTACTTATCACAGACCCTATTACTAAATAATTAAGTTTTAAAATGAATAAAAATTAAAACAGAACAATACAGGAACATAACAAACAATTAGGAATAGTTTAAACATACAAGAATCACTCATAATATCACATCAAAGCTTAATAATTATTAGCAAACACAATTTTTAAAAAAAATTAAACATACTATTAGGGAAACAAGACAAAGTATTCTTCTACACTGTAGCACGGATTATTTATCAAAAACAATTTTACAATTTTACTAAAGTCATCGTATTCTAATTTTTTAATAAAATCCTCCAATTTGTTATAAAACAACAATCCAAGATTTTGATGACCTGTCCTGGATTTATTCAAGCGATGCTGAGTAAGTAACAAGTCAGATCTATTCCTTGTATTATAATCATGCTCCAATGTAGAATAATGATCAATATTTAATTTAATAAATCTTAAACAATTATAAATATATAAATTATAAAAAGTTAATAAATTAAGTTGCTTAAACAACGGCTTGCAATGAGCATCCCTTGCGGCTCCTGACATTATCCTCACTACCTTCTTTTGCTTAAGGAACAATTCAGTAGACTCAGCATGACCCCATAATATAATGCCATAAGATAAATGGCTCTCAAAAAGCGCATGGTATGCTGATTTCAATGATGATGTATCTAGATAATTTTTAAGAGACCATATTAGAAAAACCCTTGATGATAACTTTTTTTTTAATATTTCAATATGTCTTTTACTGGTCATCTATGCCCTAAACTGCTCTGCTATGTGTTTTGTAACGAATCTCGGACAAGAAGAATCTTACTCTAAACTATACTTTTTACTCCTCCAAAAAGTCTGAGTGTAGAGTAAAATAGTTCTGTCGGGAAATTACTGTTATCATATGTGATAACAGTGATTTATGAGTTATTGATGTATTTTATCAATATTAAATAATTTAATATAGTTATTTAAACATAACTATGTTTATGCTATTTTAAATTAATAAAACTAAATATTAGTGGTAATTTTTCTGTTTTAAAATGTATTATGCACATTTTTTTTGTCCGGATTACCCGCTTGGACAACTTGGTCCTTTGCGGGAAAATGCACATAATAAGTATCATAATATTATGCACATAATAAAGTATCAGTGATAAATTTTTAAGACTATGTAATTACAAGTTGGGATTTATCCTCATGTAGTTTTCAAAACATACTTGGCCTTTCAGATCACGAAGGACAACTTTTTACATTTCCTTTTTACAAATCATTAGATAAAATTAATGCTAAAAAAATTATTAGAGTAATGAAGCCAGAAGCCATGGATGGTTTTCTTAAGGACCTGATTAAACTAAATCTTAAAGAGAAAATTATTTATCTAAAAGCAGAACAAGCTTGTAATTTAATAGTAGTCAATAAATATTTACAAGAGAAACATTTCCTTGAAACAAGATAACATTATACAAATAACAGCAAAAATCATGGATTACTCAGGTATTAAGATATCAGTACCAGATTGAAATTTTTGTATGACTGTCATAGATGATGGATAGTCCTCAGTATACTGAAAAATACCGAAAATATAAAATATCTATAAAAAAGTAATTTCCAAGACTAATGAGTGTTGGGATGAAGTTAGTAATGCTAATAATGACATTAAAAAGCTTTGGAAATTAGTTAAAAATTTAATGGTGATGATAAGGTACAAATAAGATAACAATCTCAGATGGCAAGCAGTAGTAGAGGGTACTGAGGCTTCCAATGTATTAAATAATTATTTTATTGACCTGCCTAAACATGTAAAAAAGACACCTGCTAATCTTAATAAGATCCCATCTCATGAAATCCCCAATTCTTGTGATTCTTTACCTAAATCTATATTCTTAGAGTTCACAAATATTAAAGAAATTAAATCTGTCATTAGATCTGAAGCCAAGTGAATCACAAGATATTTATGGATGTCAAAATAATTAATTAAATTCATACATATCCCTCTATCAAGCCTCCTTGAGCTTCTTTTTAACAAGATTTTATAGAAGGTGTGTTTCCTAGTGCTCTGAAAATAGCTAAAATCGTTCCTATCTATAAGAAAGGGGAAAAATAAAATGTGAAAACTACAGCCAATAGCTTTACTTCCAGTTATTTCTAAAGTTGTTGAAAAATTACTTAAATCCAGACTTGTTGATTTCTGGTTGAAACATGATTATTTAACAGTAAACAACATGGTTTCTTGAAAGCAAATCTACTACTCAGCAATTTACCACTTCCTAGATGAAGTGTATAGAATGTTGATGCTAGAAATAAGACTTATGCTGTTTTAAGAGATCTTAGTAAAGCTTTTGACCTGGTTAATCATAAAATATTATTAAGAAATTATATACTTATGGAATCAGAGGGTTGGCATTTGATTTGTTTAAAAGTTATTTAAGTGATAGTTTCAGAGGTAGAATTGAATGATGTCTGGGTAGTCATCAATCAGATTTTAAACGGATGGAACAGGGAGTGCTCAGGGTTCAGTTTTAGGTCCCATTCTGTTTTTAATCTACATTAATGATCTACCAACAACATAGATTGCAATAATCAGTTTATTTGCAGACGATTTCAGTGCTGTTGTTAGTGGTAAAACTGAGGAAGAGGTGTTTTCTGCAGAATACTGTTAAAGATGACTTGTTTAATTGGGCTTTAGTAATGATTTAGTGCTTAATAAGAGAAACCCACATAATGCGTTTAGAGATCCTCAGTCAGTACAAGTGAAAAATTACTGGGCCTAGTAATTGATGCGACTTAACATTAAGAGTCATGTAGATATGCTAAGTAAAAATTAAGCCAGACTATCGCCCTGTATACAAAATGAAACTTTTGCATCTCAAAACATTTAAAAATGATCTATGAAGCATACTTCAGATCTAGAATGGCTTACGGCTTAATTTACTGGTTCCATAGTCCAATTTCAAGTTCCATATTTATTTTACAAAAACGTTGTCTAAGAACTATATATGATTTAAAATATAAAGACACCTGTAAAGATTTATTTATAGAAAAAGGTATTAACAATGACTAGTTTTATATTTTAGAACTAATGAAATTTTTTGTAAATAATAAGAACTTGTTTGTAAATAATCTTATAACACATAAATTTAATACTAGGAAGATTAATATATATAAGTTAGATTGGCACAAGACATCTTTCTATGAGCACAGTGTTCATTATAAAACTATTCAAGTATTTAATGCTCTCCCTGATGACATTAAATTATTATTCAAAAATGAAGAGCCAGAAGCTTTTATTAAAAAACTTGAATCTTTTCTTCTAGGACAAGGTTATTATGAGCTAAAAGATTTTTTAGCCTAATAACGGACACACTTATTTATTTTATTTTTTTTATTATTATTTATCTTTTAGTTTTAAGACTTGACTTGTCCTATTTCCCGAAAGGGACCTCGGGAACTAATAATAATTCTAATTCTAATTCTAAAAGTGCCAGTTTTCACCTTTTTTTAAATTATGAAATTATTACTAGGAATTTGAGCATTTAGTTTTTTAATATAATAATAATCCTCAGCGTTGTTACAAATTTATAAAAAAATATTTAACGCCATCAAACCTAAAACTAAAAAAGTTAAGAAAAAAAAATATACATTACAGTAGATCCTCAGGAAATTTCTCAACAGTGTAATAAGCTTTTTTAACGAGAAGTTTCTTAATTTCGACTTTGAAGACATTTTGAGACATATATACTGTTGTTATTACAAATATCCCATTAGCGAATTTATTCTCAAAGGAAATTCGCTAAAATAACTTATAACTAACTAAGAACTATGTAAACTTGTCCGTAAATATCCAGAAAAATTTAAACCCCTTTCTTCTATACACAACGTTAATACAAGAAATAAGACCAAACTATGCCCTGCTAAATGCAGAACTAGCATGTTTCAGCTCTCAGCTTTCAATCTGGCCATTAACTGTTATAACAAACTACCTTCTGATATCAAAACAATTAAAAAGTATGATTCCTTTGTCAGAAATACAAAAAAGTATTTAATGGAAAAAGCTTATTATTCTATAAATGATTTGATGTCTGTTTCTAGTATTATTTAGTATTAAGTTTTAATAGAATTCTAGTATTTAGTTTTTATTTTAATGACAATTATTGGTATATTATTTTGGTTTTTCTTGTTTATGACAATTATTTCTTTAATTTTTATCTCGAAGTGCATTCATTTAATTACTTTTAGGGCGTATTAACTCAGTAAAATCACTATTTCATTTAAAAATAGTGTTTTAATGGGTTGTCACGAGTATTTAAATTGAGTGATAAGAAGATGAAAATTACAATATAGTGTTTTATTTATTAATTAATGTTACTTGTAATTAATTTTATTTTGTACAAACACACAAAATTACCTTTTTATTGCATTAAATTTTTCTTTTTTTTAGTATTAAGTTTTAATAGAATTCTAGTATTTAGTTTTTATTTTATGTTTTTTTTTTCACTTGTTGCTAAAGTTTACGTCATTTAGTATATTAGTTTTAGTTCATAATTGTTGTATGTGACGTGTTGTTTCTTCTTTAAGAGGCTCTCAATAAATAAAGTATTAATTAATATTATTATTAATAGAGCTCTTGTTGCTGTGATCACAGTGCCTTATAATGCAAATCAGATGTAATGGAAAAAAATAAGATTGATCTGAAATTTGGCACGTTGCAGTTCTATATAAGACTAACAAAAGTGTCAATTTTCAACAAAATCATCAGTGGTTACTCTTTAATTTAAATTTTGATATGTTTGTTACAGTCATAGTGGTACCCCTGCTATTGGTTGTTCATACAAAGCTGCGGCTGGGTATATGTATCCACTAGAGAGAGGGTTTATATACATACATAAACCTCCTATACATATTAGATTTGAAGAAATATCTACTGTTAACTTTGCTCGTTCTGGTGGCTCTACTAGGTAAGTCTAAATTATTTTCTCTATACCCCAAGGCTTATAGAGGACATCTTCTATTTAATTAGCTCCTTTGTTACATGGTGTTTTATAGCAGTGAAGAACTCTGTAACTTGGTTTCAATAAATGTGCTGCTTACTGGAGTTTGAACAATCAATACTCTTTTTATTAACAAAATATTTATTGGACTGTTAAGAATTAAATTCTAGGTTAATAATGAAGACTTCAGTCCTTTAGAGTTTTTATTTACATAAACATTAATAACAGACGTTTCGCATGGCGAAGCCAAGCATTTTCAGTGTTAAACAATAAACAAAACAAACAACCACCACTAAAAAATTTAGTATAGCATACCATAACCAAAAGAACATCACAAGAAAAACTTTACCACAGTTTAAAAAATATGAAATAAAAGGAAAAGCACAATAACAAGTTAAAAACCAACAAAAACTAAAGGTTAGAAGTAAGTGAATGAACAATACTCTTTTTCTTTACATTATACTATCTTCACCTTAAAGTAATTTAAAGACATAGGAACTACCTACATATGGGTGTGAAGCTCAACCCCCTGCAGACATCAAATGTCTCAAGTAATCCAGAAGTAAAGACAAAGATAGTAATTACTGCTTTGAGAATTGACACCATTTTACTCTTGAAAACAAATGTTTCTACTACTATTAAAAGAATTGTGGAAACAGGTGATTGCAAAGTCAGTTAAGAACTTAACAGTGCTGACAACTAAAATTTTTGTAAAATCTGTCTTAATGAAGTCTGTCTTAATATGTTTATAAGAAGTAAGTTAGACTTAAGTAAAACTTCCCACATACAGGGTATCCCAGTTGGTTTGCCAATCTATTTATTTGTTTATTTATTCGCGATTCAAAGTCCGTAGCAGCGCCACCGTCGCTGATAAGAAATTGATAACGAAAGGGTGATCGTTGTTTAAGTCCTTAAGGGGTTTTTTGGTTTTTTTGGTTTATGACAATTATTTCTTTAATTTTTTTCTCGAAGTGCATTAATTTAATTACTTTTAGGGCGTATTAACTCAGTAAAATCACTATTTCATTTAAAAATAGGGTTTTAATGGGTTGTCACGAGTATTTAAATTGAGTGATAAGAAGATGAAAATTACAATATAGTGTTTTATTTATTAATTATTAATTAATGTTACTTGTAATTAATTTTATTTTGTACAAACACACAAAATTACCTTTTTATTGCATTAAATTGTTTCAATTAGTTGTAACAGGTATTTAAATTAACTGATAACAAGCTGATTTTCACCGTAACGGTGTTTTAATTTATTAATCAATTTTATTTACTCACTAAAATAATTAATAACTCAATAAATTCACTTTTTTGTTTAAATTATTCGTTTAGGTTTTATTATTTTTGTGTTAAATCGGACAAATCCAAGTCTATAGTGATAAGAGCCTGATTATATATTTAAAATCCTGGAATAAACAAAGTATTTATCTATGAAATATTTTCAACTTTTTTAGCACTGATAGTCGTTCCATTAATTTTTACCGCATTTATCACAAATTAACTAACAATAAAGAAATAAAATAAGAATTTGTATCAGCTCTAATGCTAATTCAATGATAAAAAAATTTTGATCACCCTTTCGTTTTCCTGCGCCATTGGTATTGCCAACCTTACAACTATCTCTTTGAATCGCGAATACAATGAATATAAAAAATCGTTTTGTATAAAACTGTTTTTGTATATTTAAAAAAATAAAGTGATAGTGTAAATTTAGTAAAAAAAAAGTTGAGACAGTGAGACTGTAAAATAAACTCTATACTTGTGCTAGATACACCTAGGAATGTAACAACCAAATGATATGCTACTAGAGACACCTAGGAAACACATCTCAAAAAGCTACAATGTCTCTTATATTTTTTCAGGTCTTTTGATTTTGAAATAGAACTGAAAAGTGGTGTGGTGCACACATTTAGTAGCATCGAGAAAGAAGAGTATGGCAAATTATTTGACTTCATCAGCTCCAAGAAACTAAGAGTTAAGAATAAGAAATCTGTAAGTTTTGCCTCCTCTAGTTATTTATATTTTTTATCTTTTAACTTATTCATTTATGTATTTTCACGATAAACTTTGTTTATTGACATAATGAGTATTTTGTTTTGGACCTTACAAGTGGCCTTCAGTAAGTTTTTATTATTACACTTATTGTTTTGTCAGGCATTGATGATGGCCTCTTACAAGTGGCTTTTATTAATGCCTAACGTGAGTTTTTTATTATTCTTATTACATTATTTGTTTGTCAGGCATTGATGATAGCCTCTTACAAGTGGCTTTTATTAATGCCTAACGTGAGTTTTTATTATTCTTATTACACTTATTTGTTTGTCAGGCATTGATGATGGCCTCTTACAAGTGGCTTTCATTAATGCCTAATGTGAGTTTTATTATTCTTATTACACTTATTTGTTTGTCAGGCATTGATGATGGCCTCTTACAAGTGGCTTTCATTAATGCCTAACGTGAGTTTTTATTATTCTTATTACACTTATTTGTTTGTCAGGCATTGATGATGGCCTCTTACAAGTGGCTTTCATTAATGCCTAATGTGAGTTTTTATTATTCTTATTACACTTATTTGTTTGTCAGGCATTGATGATGGCCTCTTACAAGTGGCTTTCATTAATGCTTACGTGAGTTTTTATTATTCCTTTTTACACTTATTTGTTGTCAGGCATTGATGATGGCCTCTTGTACGTCAAAACCACTTTGGGTATTTTGTGAATAAATAGTCAATTCTGGAGTGACTTTAAATATTTTGATACTATATATTTTTTGTTTGAGGTAGTCGGTGGGATAGGATTTACTAACTCAAAATGCCTTTATTAATTATGTTTTACAAAACATAATTTTGTAGATTTATTACAAATTTTCTTAAGAACATGACGTATCAAAAACATCATGAATGATGTAGTGTAGCCAGACTCTTGGGGTAAAAATTAAAGCCATGTCTTACTCTCCCTAATGGCAAATCTGTTCTTTTCCTTTTTTGAGAAATTTCTACAAATTTCATGACCATCATAACATTTTCTAACTCCATTTTCTTAACCCTCTACTGAGCGCGGCTGTATTGAATTCTCGGAATACCATTTTTTTTATGGCTCAAGGTCACGTAGGCTCGAGGTATGCTTTAACTAAACTTTTTCTGAAATAATAATAGCATTATCCGATGGTTCATGGTGAAACCTAATTTTTATGAATATTTTTAAAAGTTTGATTGTGGTGCCCGGTAATGTTTGTATTTTTAATATTATTTTTAATTGCGTTACTATTGTTATTATAATAACAGTAGTAACATAACTACTGTTATCAGTAGTTATGATTATTTCATTAAAAATAATCACACTAACTTAACTCCCCTCACCCCCTCCCTATCTTTACATACCCCTCATATCAATAATAAATGTGTAAATATGTTTATTTAATTTCCGAGAAATTATATTTACAAATTCAACTAAAGCATGTTTGGTTATTTTTTGTTTCTTCATAAATATATTTTAAATAAATATCATACATGCCTAGAGATATATATTAATTTTTTGAATCATTATTTGTTTTAACCATTAAAGTTATCGTGTAACAGAGTTTATGTGCAGAAATCCCTACCCCGTGGTATTGTAACTTCCTGAGGCGTGCCTGGCCTGGGTGCCTCTTCTCCAGGTGTGCCTGGTATGTACTGGTAAGGCGTGCCTGGTATGGTAACTTCTCAGTGTGCCTGGTATTGTAACTTCTGAGGCGTGCCTGGTATTATAACTTCTCCAGGTGTGCCTGGTATTGTAACTTCCTAAGGCGTGCCTGGTATTGTATAACTTCTCCAGGTTGCCTGGTATTGTAACTTCTCAGGTGTGCTTGTATTATAACTTCTCTAGCTGTATTGTTCCTAAGGGTGCCTGGTATTGTAACTTCTCCAGGTGTGCCTGGTATTGACTTCCTGAGGTGGGTGTGCTGGTATTGTAACTTCTCCAGGTGTGCCTGGTATTGTAACTTCTCTAGGTGTGCCTGGTATTGTAACTTCCTCTACTCCTGAGGTGTGCCTGGTATTGTAACTGCTTAGGTGTGCCTGGTATGTAACTCTAGGTTGCCATATAACTCCTTATAAAGGCTTACGGTTTATTAATTGTTTAACCACTTCCAGGTCAAAGTCTTAAGGAAGAAACCAATGACCTTTTGTTTTTATTACTATTGTGATTGTTTAGGATAAGCCTGACTACTCATCTATAGGAGATGACTTTGGAGACAGTGATGATGAGAAAGCTCCCGATGCATACCTGGCTAGAGTTAAGAGAGAGGGTAAGGAGAGAGATGAAGGAGATGATAGTGAGGATGAAAGTGACGATGAAGACTTTGATCCAGATGCTTATGAGGCTCAGAAGAAAGCGTATGTTATCTTACTTAATTGACTCGTCAATCAACTTTGTTGACCCAGCAGAGTTGATCAAATCCATAATACTTAGTCAAGTCCCGGATTAGTTATGTTTTAGTTAATGATGTATTGTCTACAGTAATATTTTACTAGGTAGTTTAATAGCCTATTTTAGCCATGGTCATTTTTAAGGCATGGATGCAAGCAAATTAGGTGGAGGGGTAAGGCTAGGTTATTAGCAAGTGGAGGCCTTGACTTTGGCCTTGTTTGCTAGCCCAATAAATTGCCTTTTTACCTTACATAAATTGTAGGTAAAGTTAAATACTTAAAAATGGAGGGAGAAATTTAACTCTCACTTTATTTTAGCTCCTCGGCTGGTAAAAGTATTAAAATCGGAATGCCCTGGAAGCTAAGTAATATAAATCCTTCGGCCTAGCGCCCTTGGGAACTAATTGTTTTCCCTCATAGACAACACGTTATGTAAATAAATACCATTCAAGAAGACTATGAAAAATGTGAAAAAATATAATGAAAATTAACAAAATATAATGAAAATCCTAGATGCCTTAACTAGTATCAAACCTGGACTCTCAGGGTGGCAAGGACACATGGCAACCATGAATTCCCCAGGACCAGCCAATTCTACATGGGAACAATTTAGTTTTATACTAGGTTTGTTGTTGTTTAACTGGCAACACTGAAAACTGACAGGGTTTTTTTTTATTGCTTGGTAGTCAGCTGAGAACTAAGCTTAATTTAATTAGAAAAATAAGATCCTTTGTAGAAGTATTTATTGTTAAGATCTTTAAATAAGATTCCTTTTTGCCTTAATTGTCACAGATTAAGAAAATACAAGTTAAAAAATTGTACCCGGGGAACCTCAGAACTTATCCTCATCACATCCAATTTGCTACGCTCATTCTCCCTTCTTCAGACTCGCTTCGCTTGCCCTCAGATAGTAATTACTATTTGCATTGAGCGAGGCACTGACATCTCTCAATGCACATTAACTTTTATGTTCCAAAACCATAGATATATTGAAACAAAAGCTAGTATACTTATTTATTACATAAAGAAATAAACTTATCACAATATAATTGTGCGAGAGACACCTAGAAAATGTAACAAGCAAAATGCAATGCTAATCTGGGAACTGTCAGGCTCTGTTAGCGCCTGATGAGTTAGACGTTGGTTGATGTCAAGCCATCATGATGACGAATGTCGAATGATGGAACAGTTCCCAGATGTAGCATTCATCTTGCTTGTTAATTTTCTTAGTGTGTCTTGCACAATTATACTGTGTCAACTATTCATCTATTTTGCAAAACTCGGAAGTATCAATTTATAAAATAAACTTGTACCAATTTCATCTCAATTGGATTTTTTTCCAATTTTTTAAAAAACATTCACAATTTATTTAAAAAAATTGAACTAATGCTGATAATGAGATGAAACTTTGTACATATATTAGTCTTATGTATAACTACATGTGTGTCTAACCTCATGCACACATATATATACAGACTGACAACTTTGTAAAAACTTGAAATGGATAATTCCATACTTTACAATACTTTTCTAATTACAATACTTTTCTAATTACAATACTTTTCTAATTACAATACTTTTCTAATAAAGCCTTTTCTAATTACAATACTTTTAAATACAATACTTTCTAATTACAATACTTTTCTAATTACAATACTTTTCTAATTACAATACTTTTCTAATTACAATACTCTAATTACAATACTTTTTCTAATTACAATACTTTCTAATTACAATACTCTTCTAATTACAATACTTTTCTAATTACAATATTTTTCTAATTACAATACTTTTCTAATTACAATACTTTTCTAATTACAATACTTTTCTAATTGCAATACTTTTCTAATTACAATACTTTTCTAATTACAATACTTTTAATTACATCTAATTACAATAATTACTACTTTTCTAATTACAATACTTTTCTTAATTACAATACTTTAATTACAACAATATTTCTAATTACAATACTTTCTAATTACAATACTTTTCAATATAATTGCAATATTTTTCTAATTACAATACTTTTCTAATTACAATACTTTTCATATAAAGCTGTGGTATAAATAAGGAGCTCTTCTTAGAGCTATTTATAATACTAAATAGTTTTCCTTTTCAAATAGACTTCAATAAGCCTTTTAAATACATGACCAAGTATAGTTATTTGATCCAGTAACTTATTATAAAACTTTAAATAATAAAAAACTTATTATAAAACACTACCTTCTGTATTGTCAACATGTCAAAAATTAGTTATTTTTAGGTTTACAGAGCATGTTGTATTTTAATATAATTTTAATCCCTATATGTTGCAAGAATGATATGAATTTCGGTTATAACAAAGAAAGAAACATTTTAAACAGATAGTTTAAAGAAAAAACTATCGATCCCTGATTAGATTTAAACATATTGGTGTCTGGCTTGTGTTTACAAAGCAGGTGCTTTACCGGTAAACCACACTGGTTATGTATTAGTAAGTTATGAATAATATTATTTAGACAAGCATTTGCATGTTATTACAATATCATATGCTGGATTGTGTAGGAACAAGTCAAGTGAGTCAAGTTCATCAGGAGAAGAAGAGGATTCAGGATCTGGTGCTGGTGTTTCTGACGAAGAAGATGCTGCTGCTAAGAAGAAAAAGAAAAAAACTGATAAGAAACCTAAAGAGAAGGTAACTGATCCATCTCCTTAGTAGAAACAATTATAAGGTTTTTTCAACACATGAACTGGAGTACACTACTCAAAGAGACTAATACTTAGAGGTAGTACATGGGCCGAATAGCACAGTGATAATAGGTCTGGAAGTGAGACAGCTTCCACTAGGTGCCATAACTGTACTTACCCCTACTACAGTCTCCCAAAAGAGAGACTAGATACTCCCCCACCCCTCAATAACCTTTATTGTAGCACGCACACACACTCTACAAACGACGGGCATTTTTCAGTGACGCCAAATTAAACCACTTTATTCAACACAGACAATTAAAGAATACATGCAATAAGACAATCATTAGTACTTATTTTAAATTTAATTTTTATAATTTAAGACAAAATAGTGGGAAAGTAATTAATATTTACGTTGGATTGTAATTATTATGAAAAAAAAAAAATGACGTCACTAATGTACAGTTACAGCAACTAGCTACCCAAGGAATGATAAAAGCTGTTGTATCCTCCTTCTAAGTATTTGTCTCTTTTTTACTACTCTACTCTGCTCCATTCTTCTTTACACTCAAATTTTTCCTAATGGAGTTATCTAAAGTAAATTAAAGTAAACTCTGGGTTTAGATGCTTGTGGAAATAGAAAAAGGATACTTAACCTTTCTAGCTAAACAATATAAATAATTATAATTTACAATTTACCTAAAGTTTATTTCCATTTTAATAATTAATTGGGTTGCCTTGTTAAAATGTGGTTAATACACAGGACCTAAAACATTATAAAAACTAATAACGAAGTTGGCACTACTTCCAGTTGCTTGATTATTCAGTAAATACTAGTATAAATATTGGTGCATTATAATGTTTAAGGATTTAAATTGTATTTTTATATTTTTTAATAAACTTGTTGTATATAATAAACAGTTAATTTCATAATAATTAAATATAATTACTTAAGTAATTAAAACTCATTATATGAACAAGATCAAAGTAATAGTTTATTAAAACGCAGTTACCATGACAACATGACACAACAAATAAAAATACATGTTTATAAACAAAAAAAATAAATAATAATATTCTAAATAAAGATCTATATATAACAAAACTAATATGTTAAAAGTAGTCCTCTTGGACTAAATGTAGATTATGTACTGTGTTAACCTTTTTGTTTTCTAAGATCAAAGAACTTTCTTCATTAATTGATATTTATGATAGGTTTTTTAAATAATGTTTTGTTGTTTGGGTGGTACCCCTACTTAAAACCACCAGAATGGCTTTTGTGTTATCAGTGGAATTACATTGTGTTTAAGGTCCTGTGCTCCTTCTATATTAGTATTATTTTGAGTGTGTGTCTGTTATTAGCGTAGCTCCCAAAAATTAATCTCTTGGTATAGTTGTGTCTTTTGGAAAACAATTTTATGACGTCATAAATCATTATTAATCACCCGAAACAATTATAAAACCTTAGAATAATACTATATATAGAAGGAGCACAGGACCGTAAACACAATGTAATTCCACTGATAACATGAAAGCCGGTTGACTGGGCAACTAGTAATGCTGCCAACCTGACAACAAAACATTATTTTAAATATGTGTCATAAATATCTATTAATGAAGAAAGATCGTAAAGAACAAATATTATAACTTAAAACACCTGCTGAGTATTTAATAAAACTGGTCTTAGATGGCAAAAGGGTGGCGGAATACAAGAATCTACATTTAGTTGACGAGGACTACTTTTTATATATAATTTTAATAAATACGTTAAACTACAATTTAAAATGCTTAAAATATTGTAATGCACCGATATTTATATTAGTATTTTATGAATAATCAATCATTAATTAATAATAGAACATAATAATTCAGCAAACGGAAGTATTGCCAACTTTGTTTTAGAAAATTGTATATTGTAAGGGTGGCAGCATTACTTAGTTGCACCAGTGAACCGGCTTTCGTGATATCAGTAGTGCTCCTTCTATATATAGTATTATTCTAAGTTTAAAACAAATGCAATAAGTTTCACCTCATTATCAAGATTATTTTAAGTTTTATTGAATGACTATATTTTTTTTAAATCAGAAAAATCCAATTCAGTTAAAATTTCTTTACAACTGAAGTATTGTTTTTTCACATTCACATTGTTTCTCTTTATCATTAAACTTTGTATACAAAGTTTAATTTTTAATATAGGATAGGTTACTGCAAAGATTAAAATTGATCTTTTTTTGTATGTGGATGACAAAACAAAATCAAAGTTTTACTAAATTATAAATTAGGGGTTGTTCCACGTCAAATCAACTTACCATTTTGCATTTACCATTGCAGATTTTAATAATTTTCTGTTAGCACATTGGTGCTGTAGACATACATAAATATACCCAGTTTTAGTACTCTAAGAGTAATACTTTTTGATTTATCAGACTTTGATTTTTAGATATTTGCTTAAAATTTAAGGTTTTTGTAATCTTTGATGGCTTATATCTCGGGAACTACTTAACAGGGCTTTTTGCCTCAAAATGTTTAAAAAATAAATTTTGTAACTTTTTATAGTAATTAATAAGTAGAGGAACTTATTTTATTTTGTCTTTGTACTTCTTCTTTATAATTATTTTTATTTTTTTATTCAGATTATTACCGTTTATTTCATAATTAAATACGGTTATTAGTTGAAATACAGCAATATGACAAAATTATTATTTTTTCTAATTTTTCTGATCTTTAATTTTGATAATTCTTTCTGACAAACACTATACATTTTAATGGCTTGAGCATAATGTGTTGTCAAATGGATAAACGACTAAGGTACAGGTCACAAACCTTTTCTTACGTTTGAATCATTTTTATAGTTGATAGTGCCATTTCTTGAGATATAGCGGTTTAAAAAAAATATTTTTCATTTTTCTCAAGAAACTCTTAAATAAACCCAAAAATATAGCTTAATATATTTTAAAGGTCTACTTTTTCCCTTTAAAATAAGACCCCAAACAGCTCTCTATCTCAACTCGTTCCCGAGATATAACCCATCAAAGGTTACCTAAACCTTTAATTTTAAGCAAAAAATCTAAAACTCATAAGCTCATTGTTACAGAGGAAATAGTTAAAAGAAAATAACACTATTTTTCCTCATATATTATTAAGAAATCTTGATGAGCATGGTTTCAGCCATTTTTACGAAGTCACCTGCAATTTTCTTCAAAAATAGTGTTGATTTGTATAAGGCGTTTTTCATATTTTGATGACAAGTAGTGGTAAGGATGATTAACCTTGCAAATCCGATACGGTGAGGCAGGTATACAATGTTCTGAGGTACCTCTAGGTGAAAGTAATATATAAACCAAGTAGGGAAACAAATGCGATGTAGTTTGCAATTTGTCTACCGGGAGTTGGCTCAAATTTTTCTATGGGCGCATCCATTTTATTTTACCCTTATAAATGTAAACAAACTATTTACGGTACTCAAAATTTCATGTTGCTATTGAAATTTCATGTTACATTTAAGGCAATACAGTGTTGTCTGCATGTTATTCAAAATCTTAATAAAACATGTGATTTACTACAGTTTTTCTCTTTCTTACAACTATATTATTTTATAAATTATTTCACAGAATATAATACAAAATCATTAAACTATCACGTACATATTGAAGTACGAAAACACGATAAAAAGTAAAACTCACCTAATGTTATCAGTGTTGCCAATAAAATTAAATTATAAATTGTAAAATCAGCCATCAGCTGATGACGCATGTCTGAATTTTTTTACACAGGTTAGAGAAGGAGTTTCCCTACTTGGTTTAAATATTACTCTAATCTTGGTAGATCACTTTATACTCATGATGGTAGGTTAAAGATTGAGATGAGTCACCTCTGTGTTTCCTCTCAACTGTAATTTTTATGTCTGTAAAATGTGATGGATGGATTTTCTGAAGTTATCTGGCCAATAGCTCTGATTTTTCCTGCTGCTTATATAGTAAAAAAATGAGACCTGGGCTCTCGAACTAGTGTCTTAACATCCTAGCTTTATTTTCTTGATTATCCATTAGTACCGACCTATCTGACACTGCAAACTCCAAAGACACCTCTCTATTATGAAGGTAGTGCAAGATTCCACTTGCCCAGTATGTGGTGATGAAGAGGAAACAGCCTATCACTTCTTAGGTAAATGTGAAGGTTTTGGTAGAATTCATTTCCAGACCTTTGGATCCGGAGAACTGGCTGAGGAAGAGCTGGAATCGCTCAAGTGGCAGGACTTCCTCACTTTCATAGGTCAATCCAGGAGATTCAACAGGGAACAGGAGTTGGAGGCGTAGTGGTGAGAGGGTGATTGAGTTACGGGGTTGGTGAGAAAGACCTTAAAGTTGGTCTACTCACCAGGCTTGACCTCCCCACCCCCCTACTACTACTACTAGTACCGACTTATGTTTGTTTTATGTCTAGGGTGAGTCGAAACCTCGTAAATCAGGAAAGAAGAAAGATAAGGATGAGAACAGACCTAAGAGACCTCCCACTGCCTACTTCCTCTGGTTTAACGAGTCCAGAGAGAAAATTAAATCGGATCTTGGCTCCGGTGCTTCTGTTACTGAGATAGCTAAGAAGGCTGGAGAACTCTGGAAAACTGTCTCTGATAAATCTGTAAGTTATTTTTGAACCAAGCTAAAGCTTTCCTGTTTAGGGTGGAGGGAGGTAAATTTATCTGAACTGAGATATCTCTGTTAGGGAAGGTGGGTCAAAAGTATCCAATGTGTTTTGTAAAGGCTAGTGAACACTTTTAAAACGTCCTTTCAGGCAGGGACTTTATCCTAACAGTCTTCTCATTCCCATAAAATCCAGGCACTTTTAGTAGCTGAAAAATTAGGATTGTATATTTATTTTGCTTTTTATGTACTTTTTTTATTTTAATAAGCATTTATTTTGACTAATTGAATATAATAAATTTAACATCATACCTATTCAGAAATACTAATATTTCATTTATTGCTTTTATTTATTTCATTTATTAATGCTTCATTTATTGCACGGCAGAATCTGTACAGAGAGCAAAAGATTTGAATTTTAGTTTTATTTTTAATGAATTGAAATTGATTAATGAAATATATACATTTGTTAGATGAAAAATAAAAAGGTAATTAATAATTTTTCAGTGTTATTTGAGAATTGTAAGAAATTGTTTTTATTTAAATAGTTTACAAAATTATTAAATTTTTATTTTCATAAATTAAATTTTCTTACTGGCGTCAACCAAACGTTAGCTAAAATTAGTAAACAATGTTGAATTCCAAATTTAGAAGAGTGGAGTATTTTGGATTTTAAAAACTTATCACAGGTGCAACAAAAATTAAGGAGAATTCAAATTTCCCCATTTTGCCCCTCTTTCTGATTTCAAAATAAGTAAATAAGTAATAAACCAAGAGCCCAGGGGTGTTTTCTTAATAAAAAAGTGTAATGGCTGGAACCGGTCTCAATTTTTCGTAAATATCTTCCTGAACAAGGATCTGCAATTCTGCCGACTTGTATCGGATGGGTGTCCCAGACAGAACGCACTTTAGAGGTCAAAGGTTTTGCCTGGGACACCGATCCGATACGAGCAGAATACGGCAGAATTGCAGATCCTTGTTCAGGAAGGTATTTACGAAAAATTAAACCCGTTTCCAGCCATTACACTTTTTATTAACAAAACACCCCTGGGCTCTTGGACTATAATGGGTAACTATGTAAAATAGGACTTATGGAGTAGACATTTAGTTTATTGTTTGTAAAGAGGTGCTGTAAGGAAAGATTTTAGGTTGTCACCCACTAAGGGTGGGTAACCATGTATAAGAGGTATAGTTAGGTGACCCCACCTTTATAGTTAAATGACATGAAAAATAAATATTAATTACAAACAGATACTGTCAAACAAATAGTAAAAAGTAATTTTTAAATAAAAGTATTTTAAAATACTGTCAGTAGAATATACATTCTACAGGTCTGAATGCATTCTACGTAGCTGTATACATTCTACAGACCTAAATGCATTCTACAGGTTTGAATGGATTGTAAAGGCTATACATTATACAAACCTGAATGCATTCTACAGGTCTACACAACCTGAATGGATTGTAAAGCCTATACATTATACAAACCTGAATGCATTCTACAGGTTTGAATGGATTGTACAGCCTATACATTATACAAACCTGAATGCATTCTACAGGTCTACACAGCCTGAATGGATTGTACAGCCTATACATTATACAAACCTGAATGCATTCTACAGGTCTACACAGCCTGAATGGATTGTACAGCCTATACATTATACAACCTGAATGCATTCTACAGGTCTACACACCTAAATGGATTGTACAGCCTATACCTTATACAAACCTGAATGGATTGTAAAGACTATACATTATATAAACCTGAATGCATTCTATAGTCTACACACCTGAATGGATTACACCTATACATTATACAAACCTGAATGCATTCTACAGGTTTGAATGGATTGTACAGGATATACATTCTGTTAACTTGAATGCGTTCTTCAGACCTAATGCATCTATTGGTCTGAATGCATTCTACATGGCTATATACATTTTACAAACCTGAATGCATTCTACAGATCTGAAAGCTATTTACATAAATTAGGCCATAGACATTCTACAAGCCTGGTTTAACTAAAATTGATGTGTGCTGGTTTGAAAAATACCTGATGCTCAAATAATAATTTCTCAATGTGAATTCAGGGTTAATATATTTTAGTATATTATTCTTACCATTTATTGCAAAAAAAAAATTACTACAAATTTAATACTAAATATATAACCAACACATGCAAATTAGCAATATCGCTGTGGTTCCTCTGCTAGAGGTAGTTGCAGTTTGTGCCAACATATTTTACTTAATTATTCTATAACTATTTATTATTTAATCATTAACATGATTATGTGTTTACTTATCATTACTATGTAAATTCAATGATTGATCCAATTATTATATAATATTACAGTAAATTAATAAATTAAACAAACTTTATTTTAATATTAATTACGTTAGTTTGTTAATTAATTAATTATTTATTTATTCATTGATTAATTGTTTTAATTTAAACCCTTTAATTTAAAAGTTAAATAATTTTTAACATGACTATCTAACAATTATTAATAACTATATAAACATTTTTAAATTTCAACAATATTTAAATTTTAACAAGATATAAATTTATTTATTTTACTGTAAATCAATAATTTATTTATTTATTTATTGTCCAAGTGGCACAAGAGTATTTATTATTTATTTATTTTTTTCTTTCCCTTTTCTCCCTCATTTTCTTTTAAGCTCAATTTTAATAAGAAGAATGTTTGCTCATTTTATTTTCCACACAAGTTTAATTTTCTCTTTCTTTTATTCTACAAAAAAATCTTTTTATTTTAAAATTAAAGTAACGTCAAGTTTAATTTCTCTCATTAAGATGAATCGATTTAAATAAAATAAAATCTTTTTGGTTACATTTTAAAGAAGGATTTAAGTTAATTTAGCTATTTGCTGTGAGCTTATTTATTCTTTTGTGTCTCATATTTGTTTAGCAAATATTTAAAAGTTTAATTATTTAATTTATTCACTTATTTATTGTCTCTAAATAAGAAATATTGATTTGCTTTTATTACAATCATCCACTACCTTTCTTAAGCTAAAGATGTACTTTATTTAATGTCATATATTTGTATCACCACTCCTTTGTAGAGACTAATTTGTCTAAACAAATAAAGAATTATTATTATTATTATTTATTATTTTTCATTATTACGTTTTTGTAACTACAGTTTGAGGTTTTTATATCACATTTATGAGGAAGGCAAGTAGGCTTGGACATAAACATGTGATAGTCTTTTCCATTCTGTTCTTTGCTCAGCAAGTCTCATCCACGTAACCTTATCCTCACTCACCAATTTAAAATCATCCTCCCATTTTCTTTTTGGTTTGCCTTTTTTCCTTTTACATTCTCTTGGACACCACTCTAAGATTTTCTTGGTCCATCTCTTATCTTTTGTGCGTATAATATGACCTGTCCATCTCCATTTCTTGTGGCATTTTATTTCAGCTATGTCAATCATACCGGTCTCTTTCTGCATCCATTCTCTGGATTTTCTGTCTCTTCTTCTGACCTGGAGCATGCTTCTTTGCATTGATATTTTAGTATATATATTGGTCTATATTGCTCCAAAGCTCTGTGTTGGAAACAATTCTATTGATGCGTCATCTTGAATTTGGTTGGAAGACCAGTAGAATGGTGTCACTTATAAGGTTTCGTGTCATGGGTCATGTTTTTTTTATTTTTTTATTTATTCCTTTTTTTTTATATACATAAATTAATATCAATATAACAAAAATAAACAACATTACAAATAATAATTATGTAAAATTTAATAAACAAGTAAAAATAAGCTTACAGGTCTATTCTCCTAAAATAAGACTAGAGCCTTGTGGTAAGGAGAAGAGTGGTCTAATAAATCCTGTATGTTGCAAATTACATTATAATTTAACCCAACTCAGAGCTTGTTATGTTCAAAAAATAGTAAATAAATAAATAAAATAATAATAATTATTGAATTATAATAAAATAATTTAATATGTTGAAAACATGCATTTTTTTGTTTTTTTAGCATGCATTTTTATTTTTTTTTAAATTTTTATTTAAATTTTTTTAAAAATGTCAAGACCAACTCTTAATATTTAAAGTATAAGTACCTGCTATAAGTGTTAACAAACTATTTTCTTGTTTCCCGTCAAGAAGTTTATGAGTGATTAAATTTTTACAGAAATTATTAGTGGATTGGGTAACTTATTTTCTGATTTGTTTTCTAGGATTATGAAAAGAGAGCAGGTAAATTAAAAGAGGAGTATCAGGTTGCAATGGCCGAGTATAAAGCTAGTGGTGGAGGAGCCAAGGGTTCAGGTGACGATGAGAAAGCTGATAAGCCTAAGAAATCCAAGTCTAGTGCTAAGAAAGCCGCTGCAGCAGCTGCTGCCAGTCCTACTAAGAGTGGATCAGGCACTGGGTTTAAATCTAAAGAATTCATTGAAGATTCTGACTCGAGCTCTGATGATGATAAAAAGTCTAAGGTAAGTGTTCATTGCCATTGTAAGTATAGATATATTATTAGAGGAACCATATTCTATCTCAGTACATTGAGGGGCTAAAGACATCTCTTTGGAGCTCTCAAGGACTTTGTGTAACCTCATTGTAACCTTCTTCAAGAGTGTGTTAAGTTTATAACACATCAATCATTGTCACCTTTTTGAACATTTATGTGTTTTGTTTTGTACTATAAACGTTCTATTATATAAATTGCAGTAGTTATGTACCGTTTATTTGATTACATTATAATCAAAGGTGTTGAGGTTACTTTTTCAATTATTTAAAATTTGATAAGGCCTCACTAGTAATAATATCTCTATGATTTGAATAGCATTGCTTTATCTAAATATTGTTATAGTAAAACATTTTAGTAGCTAAATATCGTTATGGCAAAACATTGTAATAGGAAAAATGTAACGTTTACATTTTGTATTTAATGTCTATGTTAGACTTTGGACCATATAAATGTGTTCCAAATAAGTTCTGTGAACACCAATAGTTTTGTTTTGGAAGGACTCAAAATTCATTTATGAAGCTTTACACTAATCTGAAACCCATTATTCATGCATAGTGTTTGGTTTTATTTTATTTAACATAAATTTGTGTAAATAAATACCAAGTATAATATTTTAATTATGAATAGTATAAAGTAAAGTACCCAAAATGTTATAATTTTTAATTGAGCCACAAGTGGTATGGTGCTACTCATTCAGAATCCGTGTTTTTGCCAATATTTAGATAATGGTTTTTTCCTCTTTATGCTAACTTATCTTTTATTTAAATTGCAGCCTGCTAAAAAGGGTGAAAGTGATGATTCTGAAAAGGAAAGTAAGTCAAAAGAAAAGAAAAGGCCTCAAGCTGAGAAGAAAAAGAAGAAGAGTGACAGTGAAGATGAAAAAAGTGAAGAAGAAAAGAAATCAAAGAAGAAACAAGATAGTGATAGTGAGAAGGAAGAAAAGAAAAAATCAAGTAAGAAAAAGGCTGATAGTGAGAGTGAAGAAATATTGTCTTCTCCTACTGCTTCTTCTGAGAGTGAAGATGAAGAAGATTCTGATTAAATTTAACTTATTATGTTGCATGTTTCCATTTCATTCCATCATGCAAATGCTTGTTAACATTCTTACTGAATGGTAAAGTTTGTGTTGCAAGGCATAACTTTAGCAAATTTAAAAACTATTTTTTCTATCTAATATTTATACCAGGAAACATAAAGCTTTTGGATTTGTGACAGATAATTTATTATTATCTAAAGATAGATGAGTTACATGCAATTAAAGTGTTGTTGTCAAGATCTAATGGTTACTATCATCATGAATTTAAAACTAGACACTTAATAGTTATGCGAGACACCTAGAAATGTTACTAGAAAATGCTGTGTTACATCTTGGAACTGTTCCATCAATAACTTGGTTCTACTTGTAACAATCAATTTTTGCTCCAGGTGGTTGTTTTATAAAGGGTTTAAAACAGGGCAAAATTTCTACACATACATTTCGATAACTTTTGAACGCCTTCTTGGATTGAAATGAAACTTTGTACAAAAATTTAGCATGTTAATGTCCCAAACCCTATTTCTTTTGAAATATGTATGATATTATTAACCCACAATAATGATCCCACATACATTTCAAAAAATCACAAATCTTCATTAAGTGTTTAGATCAAGCTGAAATTATTTACACATGTCCTACCACATTTGGTTAACAAACATACGAAGTTACAAAGTACACAAATACAGTCCTAAGATTTCAAGCATTCCGATATGATACTTTGTCCACTCTTATGTCAACATTACTACTTGTATAAATGTATTATTTTTGTTCTCTTTAAATATTTAAATCTAATTTTACTTTCATTATCTGAGTTCTTTAGATTAAGTAAGTAGTTTTATGAATCTTCCGTTTAAAGTAAGTAAAATTTTTTTAATAAAAATTGTTTTTAATTGTAAATGTTTGTTATTTTATCTACTCCTTCTTTCGTTTTTTTGGTCTTAATTTGATGTAAAAATACATGAAAAATATAAAAAAAAACTTATTTTCCCATTTTAAAATCACATCCTTCTAGAGAAGGTTACCTACTTTGACAAATTGATTTAAAAATTATGCTAGCATTGCCATTACTAATGGCTTTGCACCCCTCTCCTAAGTATCATTCTACAAAATACAAAGAGACTTATAATTAAAGGGAAAACATCTCTTATCATTCCCTGGGTAGTACCATAGCTGTACATTGGTGACATAATTTTATTAATTTTAATAACAATTTCACATAAACATTACATTATTTTTTGACTATTTCATCTTAAATGAAGTAAAATTAATTTAAAATAAGTTTTTATTATTATCTATTGTATACTTTGATTATCTGTGTTGTATGTAGTGATTTAATGTGAGGTCACTGAAAAATACCTGCAGTTTGTAGAATGCATTGTAAATATGTGTTCCGGTTGTAAGAAGTAGGTACATTTATGACTCCTAATAAAAACTGTCACACTTTCTGACCCCTTATCACTGTGCTATACCTAAGTCCTCCCTCTAAGTTTAAGGCCCGTATTCAAAGACGTTTTCCTAACATTCTCCTTAAGTTGACCTAAAACTTAGTCAAAATGTACAGCATTTCCTATACTCACGCCTAAAAGAAGCGTTTAGGCCTCCTTAAGGAATCCTTTAGGTGTGAATTATATTTAGTTCTAGTTTTTTAGATCTCCTTAAGGAATCTTTAGTGAATTATTATTTTAGCTTCTAGTTTAGGAAGTTTAAGATCTCTTAAGGAATCTTTAGGTGTGAATTATATTTTAAGTTCTAGTTTAGGAAGTTTAAGATTCCTTAAGGAATCCTTTAGGTGTTGAATTATATTTTAGTTTAGTTAGGAAGTTAAATCTCCTTAAGGAATCCTTTAGGTGTGAATTATATTTTAGTTCTAGTTTAGGAAAGTTTAAGATCTCCTTAAGGAATCCTTTAGGTGTGAAATTATTTTAGTTCTAGTTTAGGAAAGTTTAAATCTCCTTATCCTTTAGTGATTTTTAGTTCTAGTTTAGGAAAGTTTAAGATCTCCTTAAGGAATCCTTTAGGTGTGAATTATATTTTAGTTCTAGTTTAGGAAAGTTTAAGATCTCCTTAAGGAACCCTTTAGGAGAAAGTTAGGAAAAAGTCTTTGAATACGGGCCTAAGTCTCTTTGACAAAATGTAATAAAGATAATATCAGCAGATAGTATTTCTTATCACAATATAGAATACAGAGAGTAATATGTTTAACTAGCTACCTCCGCGACTGAGGTCATTAAGGCCTCCGTTATTATACTAACTTTTGACACCACGGAGGTCTGGGGTTACACTCTACCACTTGAGGTTGTTCCCGCAGGGGTTTTCCTTTATGGACCACAAGGCTGCAAAAAGAGCATTATTATAATGATACACTAAATTGTGGAATTATTCTTTCAACAACCTATCGGCTTGAAAAAATCACAATATTTTAAAACTGTAAGTTTATGTATTTATTTATTTACAATCTATTATTTTTAACAGGTATTAACTTAGGGTTGGGTGCATATGAGGTCCCAGCAATTTACACCTTAGATATATAGGTATAATGTGTAACGGTTGTCACTGCCACCTGAGCCTTTTCCTGCAGGGGTAGAACTAGGCCGCATAGCTCTAACCAGGCATTATTCGTATGCTATTTGGTATAGGCTAGTTTTTTATAATACATAAGTTGTATTGTTAGTAGTTCAAGACTGTTAGCTCTCTTCAGCAATAATGTTATTAATTTGTTCTCTATTTGTTTCTTTATTTGCCGATTTTAAATAAATTGGTTTCAGTGAAACCCAATCACATTTAACTGATTTAGCCAGAACATCATTGCTTATATCTTCTCCCAAAGGACATCTAAAACAAAAACACCATCGTTAGAATCTTTCATAATGTTACAAAAATACTGGCACGTTGGTCCGCATGTTAGGCAAATTTTCTTTGGAATGCATGCTTCTGTTCTTAACAATCCATTTCTTGCTTAAGGATCCGATTTATGCTTCATAACTTGAGTAATTACTGAATTATCAAGCACTAATCGTGACTGATTTTTCTAAAGGAAATGTGCTAAAACCTTAAATGAATCTAACCATAAAAAATATTGACAAGTATTCGTTGATAATAACTGGTAACTGCTCAAGTTATAAAACATAAATCAGATCCAGAGAGGAAAGTCACCATGCAGACAGACCACCACACCACAATTGTTTTGTAGTTATAAACTTATATAGTGTAAAGAACGATAAAAAATATTGTCGCTACCAGGATTCGAACCCAGGTATCCTGGCTTTTGTGTGCTCATATCGACTCTCGATAACGACTCCCCACTTAAAATATTTTGTTTATCCGCTGTATTTTAGGTTTTCTATTCTTAGGACTGTTTTTTTTTTTACTTTTTGGTCACTTAGAGTGGTTGTATTGACTTAGACTGAATTCATTCGATTCAGCACCCCAAATAACATTAATAAGGACCTTTTTCACGGCAAAAATGATTAACCCTGAGTTTTACAGATTTTTAAAAATTTTGAATTTTGCTGGCTTAGTAAACTGGATTAATGGTGTCACAATAACCTGGTTTTCTGTCGCCTAAGGTTTTTAGATTAAAAAATATAAACCAGTTCGAAAGATAGTGTGTTCACAAGAATGTGCCGAGAAATAAATAAAAATAAGTAAATATATATATATATATATATATATTATATATATTATATATATATATATTTTTTTTTTTTTTTTTTTTTTTTTTTTTTTTTTTTTGCTCATATCGACTCTCATTCAACTACAGTCCTAGATAACCTCGATAACGACTCCCACTTAAATATTTGTTTAGGCGCTGTATTTTAGGTTTCTATTCTTAGGACTGTTTTTTTTTACTCTTTGGTCACTTAGTGGTTGTATTGACTTAGACTGAAATTCATTCGATTCAGCACCCCAAATAACATTAATAAGGACCTTTTTCACAGCAAAAAATGATTAACCCTGAGTTTTACAGATTTTTAAATTTTGAATTTGCTGGCTTAGTAAATGGATTAATGGTGTCACAATAACCTGGTTTTCTGTCGCCTAAGGTTTTAGATTAAAAAATAAACCAGTTCGAAAGATAGTGTTCACAAGAAAGTGCCTAGAAATAAATAAATAAATATATATATATATATATATTTTATATATAATATATATATATAATTATATATATATATATATATAAAATCAATTAGTATTTCTTTTACTTTTCTTATAAATACGGTGGTTGGTTAGGGAAAATCAAAAAGTATTATTACTTTGGTTGAATGTCAACAGTGTGAAGATGATTAGGTTGAACTATATTGGCTTGCGTTTGAAACCACTCGACACCATTCCATGCTATCATAGCTCCGTTATCGGTGCATAAGGATGGAGGGGGTGCTGCTATCTGATACCCTAAGCTGGAACCAACGTGTTCCACTGTCGATCTTATGAAACTATTACTGGCTACACCTCCCGATACAACCTGCAATAAAATAGGTTTCGGTTGAATCAACCTAATTAAATATTAGGTTGTTGTCGCCTGGTTTTCTGAGTCATCAAACTAAAAATAAAACAGTGGATGCTAAAAAAAATTGGGTATGGGATACCTTGGAACTTTGTCTTAATACATAGGACTTTCAACGCTTATCCTCAGAGTATAAAAGTCACCGAGTTTATACTGAAACACCTCTTCCAACTCGCTTGACATGTCAACAGATAGTAAATACTTTTGGGTTTTTCCTAGCAGTCACCCAACAAGAAACTGACCTTGCTTGATCCTCCTTAACTTTTATGATCCAACAAAAACTGTAGATATACTTGCTGTATCAGCCCGGGCTATACTCTAAGATTTTATGAATAGTATTTGTATTAAAATGATTTCGCCATCTTTAATTAATTCTTAGAGTGAAGTAGATGCAACCCACTTGAGGTGGTTCCCGCAGGGTGAATACCCTGATGGGCCGAAAGGCCCTAAAACGGGCATTTTATTTTTATTTTTTTTATACTTGCTGTATTGGAACAATACTTAATATACCTATTTTTTAGGTAAAGGGATTTTCGGGTTTTATGAATTTTTGTAATATTTCCTGAGTCAACATAAATAAATAAACAATTAATCCTTTATTTCACATAATATACATTTCTGTAAAAAGTCAAAACAAAAAATTATTTGATACAATTTAAAATTTATGGATTGAAATTCTTGCACACTGAGCAAGGGATTTTAAGGAGATTAATTTTTACTAATTTGTCAAATCTTTTCTCTTCAACTTATATTTTTTCAGGTAGTAAGTTGTATAGCTTTAGCCCTGCTTGAATTGAATTATATTTAGCTGTTCTCGTCAGTCTTTACTTGTTAAGTTCTATATGATTTGTCTGCCTTGTATAGTGAGAATGAATGTTCTCTACTTTAGTTGGACTTTGATCTAATATTATGAATGTAATTTAAAAACTGATAAAGTTTTGTAAAGTGCAGTATAAAGAATAAAAAGTAAGAATTTCATGAGTCTGAAAAAAATGTTTACAAGATGTTTTGTAGGGTAGATTTAAGATAACCTGTAATGATTTCTTTTGAAGAATGAATAGTCTACTTGCATGGGGTGAAGCTCCCCAGATCATTGTGCCGTAAGACATTAAACTCAAAAATGAGCAAAATAAACTATTTTAAGAGAATTATTAGTATAAAAAGAAAAATTAGTATAAAAAGTCATGACTGTAAATGTAGTCTATCCCCAAATACTAATTCATGTAACTGTCCCTCAATACAAAACTGAATGTATTAATATCTGGGCGTTATCATTGATAATAGGTTAATTGGAAACCTCATATAGATTCACTTTGTAAAAATTAGAAAATTTATTACTATTTTAGATGCCTAAGAGAATTTTGCAACATTAATGTCATGAAACAGTATTTTGCATAAGTCGAATCTATACTGAGCTATGGTATTATAGTTTGGGTTCTGCTTACCCATCTAACTTACTTCCTTAGAAATAGCGCAAAAAGCTGTAATAAAGTAATTCTGCGTAAACCATTGTTTATCCAACAGAGGAGTTGTTCTCAAACTTCCTGTATTTAATGTTACTAAATTATTTAAGAAATCAGTGTTATTGTTTTTCTTCAAAACCGAAAAACATTTTAAAGATCATAGGTACCAAATCAGGAATAGGTCAAATAAAAAGTTGCAACATTAACCTACTTTTAGACATGCCAGTGTTACAGGACCTAATTATACAACTCGCTACCAGAGCAAATTAAAATATCAAAGATTTTAATATTATAATATTTTAAAAAAGCAATAAAGCTCTGGCTAACAATTTGTAGTTTTTCAGTTATATTTTCTCTTTTTTGGTTCTCTCCTTTTATTCTTTTATTTTTACTTATTTTATTTTTTATTTTTTTTTGTTTTCTTTTTTTTTTTTTTTAATATTTAGCTTAGTATTATTTTAGTATTATTTTTCTTCTTCTTAGTATTAGTATTATTAATGTTATTATTATTGACTGTTTTGTTATAACTAGTTTTAGCTTCTATTCATTTTATATCATTAATTTGTTTTAATTCTAAACTAACCAATAAAGACATTAAAAGCCTTAAACCTAAAATCAGTGACAAAGAGCCTCCTGTTTCAAGGTTCTCTTCTTGGAGGCTCTTATTCCCAATACATATGACATATTGTAATCAAATCAATTTATTTTGTATGAATATTCTGTAAATTTTAATATTGCATGTAATATTTAAAAAAAAAAAAAGAGCTCAAATGTTGGTTAATTGAACAACTAGATCTAAAGATTGATTTTTGTACACATATTTAATTATTTAGCATAAATACACTGGTAGATATGATGATAACAAACAACAAACAAATCTCTACATCTTACAATTAGTGGATGATTAGGCTGATCCTTACAATATGTGGATGAATAGGCTGATACTTACAATAAATGGCTGTAGCCTGATACTTACAATATGGGGATGAATAGGCTGATACTTACAATAATGGATATTTAGGCTGGATACTTACAATATGTGATGAATATTGTATGAATTACTTTATATTACTTTATATACTTAAATTTTATTAAAAATATAAAGATTGTTTTCTTAAAAAAAAATCTGTATACTTTACAATATATTATATATTTTTTACATAGTAATTATGTGCTTACTCGGCAACTAACAAATAACAGGCACTACTCACACACAGGTTTTCACCTTAGTGAGATTTTCTTCACACTACATTTTATCTCTTTCACTTTCACATTTGTATTTACTTTTTTAAGCATATCTTTTTTTTTGTAACTTTTATTACATAATTTTGTCAATTTTAAGAAAATAATGATATTTGATTTGAATAGGCTGATACTTACAATATGTGGATGATTAGGCTGATACTTACAATAGATAGATAGATAGATAGAATTTTTATTGTCAACCCAAAAAAGGATATAACAATAGTCAAAGAAAAAACTATATTAAAGTTGTAATCTAAAACTCCTGGAAGGAGTAGCATGCTTTTTCCTTTATAATATAAGGTTATACTTCTTTTGAATGTTTTTCATTTTGTAAAAGCAATGGCTTGGTAATTTATTATAAAATTTAATAGACCAATAATTTACCCATTTTGAGTTTTTGACACTCTACAAATTAGCATTTAGTTTCTCTTTGTTTCTAGTTTTATGCGTGTTGAACATCTGATCTTACAAATACTCTTCTATTATTTCTAATGTGTAAGATGCACTGTACAATGTACATGCTGGGAAGAGTCAGTATCCATATTCCTTGAAGTAAGGTCTGGTGTCCTCTCTATATCCTAAGTTGAATATTGCTCTAATGCTTTCCTCTGCATCCCAAATATGTCTGTGCATGCGCTGAGTGTCCCAGTGGAGTAATGCATAGCTCATCCGACTGTGAAAGACGCGTAGTAGACTGATGTTAGTACTTGGTTGGATAGTTGAGCTCGTAAAGTATACAGCAGGAAAACTTGACTGGACAATTTGTTTGCAAGAGTGGTACAGTGCTGCTGCCATGTCATCTTTGGGTCTAAAAGGACTCCTAAAAACTTAACTTGTAGGATTTTCAAACTCATCTGTGTTACGTAAAGAGAAAACCACATCTGTTGTTTTCTTTCCGTTAAGTTTTAATTTGTTTGCACTGAACCAGCTCATCAACTCTTTTCTCAAGCTTTCTAACGAGGTTTTTACTGAATTCGGGTCTTTTATCTTTATACTGGCGTTAGCGTCATCAGCAAATAACTTTATGATCATATCCTTCATTGCTTTTGGCAAATCGTTATAAATATTATAAAATATAAACCGCCTACTGATCCTTGTACTATCCTACATTTACTTGAATCCACTCAGATATTTTGCCATCTACTAAAGTTGCTTGGTATCTCTTGGATATATTTGGATGAATAGGCTGATACTTACAATAAGTGGATGATTAGGCTGATACTTACAATATGTGGATGAATAGGCTGATACTTACAATATGTGGATGAATAGGCTGATACTTACAATAAGTGGGATGAATAGGGATACTTACAATAAGTGGATGATTGGCTGATACTTACAATATGGGAATACTTACAATAGAGGATGAATAGCAGATACTTACAATGTGGATGATAGGTGATACTTAAATATGTGGGATGATCAATATGTGGTGATACTTAAATATGTGGATGGTGGATGATACTTACAATATGTGGATGATACTTTACAATATGTGGATGATACTTACAAATGAATAGGCTGATACTTAAATATGTGTTGATGATACTTATGTGGCTGATACTTACAATATGTGGATATACTTACAATATGTGGATGTACTTACAATATGTGATGATACTTACAATATGTGGATGATACTTACAATATGTGGATGATACTTACAATATGTGGATGAATAGGCTGATACTTACAATAAGTGGATGAATAGGCTGATACTTACAATAAGTGGATGATTTGGCTGATACTTACAATATGCGGATGAATAGGTTAATACTTACAATAGAGGATGAATAGGCAGATACTTACAATATGTGGATGGATAGGCTGATACTTAAATATGTGGATGAATAGGCGATACTTACAATATGTGGCTGATACCTTACAATATGTGGATGATACTTACAATATGTGGATGATACTTAAATATGTGGATGATACTACAATATGTGGGGTGATACTTACAATATGTGGATACTGATACTTAAATATGTGGATGAATAGGCTGATACTTACAATATGTGGCTGATACTTACAATATGTGGCTGATACTTACAATATGTGGATGATACTTACAATATGTGGATGATACTTACAAATGGATGATACTTACATATGTGGATGATGTGGATGATACTTACAATATGTGGATGATACTTACATATGTGGATGAGAATGAGTAATAAGTTGTTGTTGTTTGCAGTACTCTATAGCTCTCTGTAATCTTCTACATAAGTGCTTAGAAACAGCTAACTGCACACTGGCACACATGTCCTCTACTTCTGGTATTATTTCATCTCCTTCTATACCTGGTTACATTCATGTAATTCAAACCTAATTAGTTAAATATTAGATTACAGTGGCTTTTCTATGTCTACACATAAGTTAAGATAAGATATGAAGCGACTAACGAGTAATTGATATAAAATCAAAAACCCCCAAGCCTGTGACTTTCTTGACAAAAATAAATACGAAACATACTGCTATCAAAGAGTTAGATGAAAGGGTCAAGGAATAGGAAGGAAAGATCAAGGAATTAGATGGAAAGAATCAGAAGTTAGATGTAAGGGCCAAGAAATTAAATGTAAGGATCAAAGAGTTTGATGAAAGGATCAAGGGATTGGATGAAAGGATCAAGGAATTAAATGAAAGGATTAAGGGATTAAATTTAATGATCAAGAATAATTTCAAAGAGAGTATGAGCTTAGTGGTAACTAATTTCAAAGAGAGTATGAGCTTAGTGGACTAACCTAATTAAATAACCTAACTAATATAATTTTAATAGTGACTGGTACCTCATTAACAAGCATAACAAATTACCAACACCAATATAATAATAAATACTTTTTTAAAAGATTTATAACCAACCATGATCAATTTCTTGCTGTATGATAGCTTTTCTGGTCGAATTTTTAATACCGGCGAAGCTGAAGTTGCAATCCCTTAGATGCAACAAAGGTTCAGATATTTGAAACCTATTAGGGTCTCCCCCAAGGGCTGCATCTTCAATAGCAGCCCCTCCACTCATTGAGCTCCATCTTTCTGAATTCCACAGCTTTAATCTTCTGCAAATCTAAAATTTGATACATTTATTTCAAGTATCTCAACTCTCGACTGCTCTGAAACTAAATTTAATCATTTTATCTCAAATTCTTTTTATTTTGTTGTGCTATTATTTGTAGCTTACTCCATTTTTCCAACTTTGTTATAGACAATGCTCATAATGTTCACCTATTGGCCATGTGACATGACAAAGCTTTTTTTATATCTCGCAAAAATGTATTTTATCTCTTGAACCACAGTCACAATTTACACCAGAATCGCATTAAATTAATTATATGGCATAATATAATCTGCAAAAATTGTCCAGCAATATTTTTTTTTAAAGAGTAAAATGTGAGTTTCTGTGCATGATATCAAGAAACAAAGACACTATTCTCATCAGCATGGTTTGCTGAGCATGATATCTAAAAACAAAAACACTATTCTCATCAGCTTGGTTTGCTGAGCATGATATCAAAAAACAAAAGACACTATTCTCATCAGCATGATTTGCTGAGCATATGCAAAGAATATATATAAATAAACAAACATGGTCCTCGGATTTATTATTTTAGATCAGAAAAGGTTACAGTCTATCGTTTAGTTTATAAATCCCCAAGGGCATAAGTATTTTGGGGATTGACCAATCAGAGAAGCCACAATATAATTGTGCAAGAGACACCTAGGAAATGTAACAAGCAAGATGCAATGCTACATCTGGGAACTGTTCCATCATTCGACATTTGTCATCATTGATGGCTCAACATAATGTCATGTCCCACTCGGTTTTGTTACGTCTAACTCATCAGGGCGCCGACAGAGCCTGTTAATTCCGAAGAGAAGCCACTGCCAACCCCTCACTTAAAAAGAAAAAAATCCCTACCACCACAACCGCTGTAGGGAAAAACCTTCTTCCCAGCAATCGTTCACTTTGTTTGTGGTTCTTCTTTTGATTACATCGTTTTAAAAAAATAAAAAAAATTAATCTTAATTAATCTTAAAAATTATATTTTAAAATAAAACTGCACAAAAGAAATGTAAAAAAACATCGCCAAGAAAATATGGGTAAAATAGCCTGATTTGTTTACATAGTTTCTTCCCGCTTCCTTCTAGCAGGGATTTTTTTCTTAATAATCGGTGGTCCCTAAACTGACCTGTCAAGATTTTTAAAGTAGTCGATAGACTGTAGTTCCCAAGCCAGTTAACAGAGGCACTAGGGTGTACTTTAGTACTTCCACCTTGCAAAATAAGAGAATGCACCTCTGTAGTCTTATTTTCATTAAACTACTTCTGGTACAAAACTGATAAATTCAAATAGTTGCTTCATAAGTAGATACTTTTGTTGTTGAAATGGTAATAAAATAAAGAAATTATGACATAATATTAACTTAGAAAAGTGGGGGGAATATTATGGTAAGGAGAGTTAGTTTCATGCTAGCACGGAGTTCACCCCCACCAGTCTGACTCTTTCGTACACCTTCCAACATTCTATACCTAATATATTCTTAGAGCATGCGTACAAATATTTAAGTCTTAACAACAAATAGAAACAGCAATTTGGAGAAATAAATAAAAAAGTGGGAACTTGAAGAAACCCCCTTCCTCTATGTTTTTCAGCATTCTTCTTCATCTCCACTTAGACCAGAACTGTCAAACTATTTTTATTTTTCTTGCTTATGGTTTTTACATGATGTTAACAACTCTTAACTAAAACATACTACAATTTTACCACTAAAATAGTGTTGTTAATTTTACCTTGTCTAAGGCCTCTCCTGGCGCATCATCTATTGCACGTCCCAGAGTTAAAAACTTATTTACCGACTTAACAACTGAAAGTATACAATGACCTCCTGACATAAGTAGAACTAAGAATGGATATTCAACCTGAAAAGTTATTAAATTTAACGTCTGAATTCTCATTTTTTAAAATCATAAATTTATGATCAAGGGCATTGAGTATTGCAAATAAAACATTGTAACACATAGAAAGTTTGTTAGTTATTTTTCTTCCATGAAAGGAAAACATACTGGTACCCAGTCCCAGCTTTGTCCCCGAACATTATCTTTATTCTATATTTACAAAATCTTTTTTTAGGGAAAAAGAAAAATAGTATAATAGTTAAATATAATCAAACCTTGGTATTCATTCTAACAGTAAGAGCATGTGCTTCCATATGGTGTATAGGTATAAGAGGTTTATTAAACTTCTCAGATAAGTATTTGGCATAATTTAATCCAACCGATAATGACAAAGATAATCCAGGCTTAACAGTAACTGCTATAGCATCTAATGAGTCTGCATTAACACCAGATCTTTCAATAGCTTCGTTGACTGCCGTTTCAATATTTTCATTATGTAAATCTCGTGCTAAAGGAGGTAGTATTCCACCATGCCTTAAAATATACAAAATTATTGTAAAAGTAATTAGATATAAAGATTATTGACTTAGTACAAGGACTGGGGGTGTCAGTGGGGTGCTTGCAACCCAGCTAGTACACGAGGACTGGGGGTGTCAGTGGGTGCTTGCAACCCAGATAGTACTGGGTGTCAGTGGTGCTTGCACCCAGATAGTACACGAGGACTGGGGGTGTCAGTGGGGTGCTTGCAACCCAGATAGTACACGAGGACTGGGGGTGTCAGTGGGGTGCTTGCAACCCAGATAGTACACGAGGACTGGGGGTGTCAGGGGGTGCTTGCAACCCAGATGTACACGAGGACTGGGGTGTCAGTGGGTGCTTGCAACCCAGATAGTACGAGGACTGGGGGTGGTCAGTGGGGTGCTTTGTACACGAGGACTGGGGGTGCAGTGGTGCTTGCAACCCAGATAGTACACGAGGACTGGGGGTGTCAGTGGGGTGCTTGCAACCCAGATAGTACACGAGGACTGGGGGTCAGTGGGTGCTTGCAACCCAGATAGTACACGAGGACTAGGGCCTTTAGGATTTTCATGCAGGAGATAAAAATCCTGGAGCAATGAAATCATGTGCTGTTCTTGAATAGGAAGATTAAGCTGGTAGTTCCGAGTCTGTACTATTTTTGGTAAAAGAGATACATAAGATCCATAACACAGTTGAACCTCAGTTTAAAGGAGTTCCCCTGCAAAGACATTGGGTAATAAATTTGGCCTTGAAGGGACCAATGCAAGCCAAGCGGACCAGTGGCATCAAAATAAAGGCACATTTTCATTAAAAATGTAATATACTCATGGCCAACTTTTGTGTAGTAGCAAATTATAAAAAATAAGAACTGTTTGTGGCTCCTTGACAGTCACCAGGAGGGTCCTTGGCAGCTGCTTAGCACCGATTATTTATTTATTGTATCGTCACAGCTTAAAGTCATTTGAGCCAAATGCTAAAACTAGCAACTATATTTTTAATATTTTTTTAAAATAAAAAAATCATTTTGCAATAACATTTATTCTAGTGCAGATAAATTGATGAAAAAAATGTCCTACTATAAATGAATAAATATGAGCCAGGATATATTCGACTAGATTGCATACTTTCCTGAATTTAGATGCTTTTTATGTCTATGCAAACACGGGTTATAAAACTATACAAATAAATCAATCAAATTTTAATGGAAGCAACTTCCTATCCTTTTACATAAAAATGTATATAAATAGGAATAATCAATTCTTAATAAAAATATTTTACTCTATATGAATATTCTGTTGGGAATGAAGAGACTGCCCGAGTATTTGACCAGTGTTGTCAACAACAGCAACTCCTGTATCATCACAGCTTGTTTCTATGCCTAGTATTTTGCAATGCTTAGAGATGAAAGGTTCTTCACTGTATTTCCTATAATTCAGCCAAATACAGTCTTTCATCCAAATCGGTTTCTGTAAACGTAAACCTAAAAAAAATCATAGTCCAAATAAAACCCCAAATAATCTCCTTTCAAAAAAAAGGAAAGCAAGATTCTTGCAGCGCTAGCAAGAGAGCCAGCTTCATTTAGAAATTCATGAGTAGTCACTCGTTGATTCTCTTCCATTATGCTAGAAAATATGTCTACAAGATATGAAAGACATGCTTATATAGTTTTTGCTAAGCTTAATCTCCCGAATTCTTTTCTTAGTCTTCGACACTTCTCTTTTTGCTGAATTCACTTATCCTTTAGGACTGTGAGAAAATTAAACGTATTGGCACTCCTTAAAACCCGGAATCGAATTTACCGGAACCAAATTATAAACAACCAAACCATACATCAATAAATGAAAATCATGAAAATTCATATTTGTACGCAGAGTTCAGGAAAAATATATCTACATCAACGTAAAACTTACATCTACTTCTAAAAAACGGCATCCTGGTATTTAAACTGGCAATAATGATCTTTTTAATCACTATATAAATATCTGTACTATTTTCATTATTAACTATTATGCTGTGTACTGTTGTTGTTTGTTGTTTACTTCTAAGCTTTTTAGAGCCTTAAACTTAATATGTCAGGCTTGAATTGTTTTTGTTGTAGTTAATTCTTTGGAAGTAAATGTAATATATGACTTTGAGATTGTTTTGCGGTTGATATCACTTGCAGTTTCGGTCAGTCTGTGGCTTTTAAAAATTAATCTTCCTTCCTTGATTTTCGGTTCCACCTATAGCTACAACCACTATCCACTTATATCCAATAATGAATTTTATTTATTATTTTGTTTGTAAAGAAATATTTTTTTTTAAATAATGATATGTGTTGAAAGCGTTTAATTTGTTTGTTATTTTTTTTGCTTTTGTTGTGTAGCACTTTATTTAATTGTAGTGTATTCACTTTATCTTGATGTATTTATTAGTCCTTTTTTATATTTTGTTTAAGTTAGGATTTTCCAGTCCTTTTTATTTAATCTTTTGGTAATAACAAAAAACTACCGCACTGCACTTGTTCAATAAGTTCACTTTCACAAATTAATGATTCACTTTTGTGACTTTTAATTTATGTTACTACAATATTCTTGCCACAAAACTAAAAATAAACAAAAAAAAAAAAAAAAAATAAGATAATTCTATATTTTTTAAAATGATTGTAATTTTTTAATAATCTTAAATGCTCATAAATGTCTTTCCTTTTAATTTTATTTATATGATTTTTTTTTTTTAATTTAAACATTATAAAAGTTTTCTATTTTGTAATTGTCTTATTTATAAAAAATTATATATTAATAGAACAATGTTATCTAATTTATTTAAAACCTGGGGGAGGTTTGAGTCAATCAGCCAGCAGAATAATTACTTTGTCAAATGCTGGAAAAGATGCAAATTTATACATATTTACAAGGGCAATTAAAATTGCTGAATCACTGAAAAAGAGAGCAAGGGTTTGATTTTTGTTTTCTTGGAGACTATAGAAGATATTAGATAGAAATAAGACTGGCTATATAAAATGTTTTATGTCAATACAGACTAGTGAAGTGCCAAAAAGGCAGAATGAGGAGAGCAAAACAGAAGTTTTTTGAGAAAAAAAAACACAAAATAAAAAACAGTTAAATAGTATGATTATCATACTGAGAAAATCCTTAAATAAGTCTATTAGATCCAAGAAGAAGGGTACATTTAAATTTCTTCTTATTGCCTCAGCAGGGGCAGTTTGCAGTTGAACTTTATATTTTTCGTTAATTTTTTTCCTGGTTAGACTATTAACAGTGCAGTGAGAGAGTATATGCTGCATATCCTGGATTTCTCTTTAGTGCACTTATCGCAAAGAGGATTTTGCGTAAAACCCATAATGTATCTAAACTTAACTGTACAGCCATGACCTGATAAAATTCTATTAATTAAAGTAATTTGCTTATTGGTAAGGCTTGTGTTTCTATACCATGCTAACTGGTTTGATTGTCCTGGAGTGATGCTATAAAACCATAAACCCTTTCCTTGATTTGTAACTTCCTCGTATATTTCTTGCCACTTGAATAATGCCCTGTTTTTTGCACCATTTGAGTGCATCTTCCAATGGTAGCTTGCTGTAACACGCTTCTCCTTCAGTTGTGGCTCTTTTGGCTGCTAAGTCCACTATATCGTTGCTTACAATGTTTATGTGTCCAGGTATCCATTGTAGGTACACTATGACTCCTGCATCATTGAGATCGTGCATTTCCTGGAGTATCCAGACAGAAGTGAGTTGCTAGTAAAACCTTCTGTTGATACTACCTTTTTTAGAGCGTTGATAGCTGCCTGTGAGTCAGTTAAGATTACCCAGGACTTGTTTTGCGGGCTTCTCTCCTTATTGCGGATAAGGCTTGTAAAATGGCAGTTAGCTCAGCTGAGTATATAGAGGCTTTCGGTTGAGTTTAAATAGGGCTGGCTCTTGGTTTGGGAAATAATATGCGCTCCCTATACCCTCTTGCTTTTAGACCCATCGTGTACACGGGCATTATTGATTTGCAATGATAGTGCAAGTTGATGTGCTCTAGAGTTAGGAGCCTCATTTCATCCTTGTCCTTTCTTCCTTCTCTTTATTCCAGGAATAAAACCTTGAAATCGTTCTGCTTTTTCCTTGGAGAGGGGAGATAAGTAAAATTGCTGGAAGTTGCTCTCAACGCTTTCTTCATTTTCCTGAATTATTTCTTGTAGCAGACTATACAGAGTTTCAATTAGTTTTTTTATTTCCGTTAGGAAGATTATATTTTTCAATTAAAGCATTCATCTTGTCATGAATTAGGATGTCCGTCTTGAAGCATTTAATTAAAATTTTGCTGGCTGTAAGCTGCAGTCTTGCCTCTACTGGCATAATGTTAGCTATAGCATGCATCGTGCTGATTGGTGTGGTTTTAACAAATCCTCCGATTATTCTTAAGCCTTGTTTTGGATTATTTGCAACTTATATATATTCCTTTTCTCAGTGAAAAGGAAGAGTGAAGCATAGTCCATTCTACTCTGCACTGTCCCATGAAATATGGCTTTGGCTGTGTCTGGGTGTATGCCCCATTTGCTATGTTTAATATGGCTTAATGCACCAAGCTCTTTTTGGTTGCTTGATTTATATGTTCGAGATGAGAATCCATTATTAGCCTATCGTCTATGATGAGGCCTAAAAATCTGTGAGTGGAACTACTGGTATGAGGTGGTTGCCGACTTCTAAATATTGATTTATTTTTCATTGATGCTCATGCGATTGCTAAAAACCATTATAACTGTTTTGGAGATGTTGAGGTGCAGGTTTAACTCTGCTGCTTCTGCTTTGATATTTTAAGAGCGTAGTTAAGCCTAATTTTAGCTCTAGCGGACTACTTTCTGTAACCTGGATTGAAAAATCATCACAAAATTGAGTGGTTTCGGCAAAATGCTTATACGGAGTTGCTATCCTGCAAGTGTACAAGTTGAAGGCCACGGAACTAATTGGGTCACCCTGGCACAAGCCAAGCCTACTTTCTTTTTTGTAGCTTCCTAGATGGTAAATTTTAGAAAACAGAAAATTGCATATGTACCTGATGTAAATTCTTGGAAGTTTGAGCTGCAACATTATTTGTTGTAGTTTTGAGATAACCACTGAGTCGTACGCTCCTTTGATATCAATAAATACAACTTGTGTGTATTTATCCTCCAACATGCTATTTCTAACATTTAATAGCAGATTTAGTAAACTATTCTGAGTGCTTTTGCCTCTTCTGAAACCAGTTTGTGATTCAGGTAGAATGTTATTGGTGTATATAAATTTTTCTAGCCTCAATTTTAAAATTACGTGTAGAAGCTTGGTGGCACACGATAAGAGGGCTATAGGTCTGTAGCTAGCCTTGTCCTTCTTTGGTATTGGAAAATTTCTATATGCCTCCATTTTTGCGGTATTTTACCAGAAATTAGAATTGATTATATATACTTACGAGGAATCCTAGGCCGCTGTGAGGCAAATTTTTGTAAAAATCATAAGTTACACCGTCTTCGCCAGGTGAAGTCTCTTGTGTTGACTCCAATGCAATCAGAACCTCATGAATGGTTATTGGATGTATTTTATCATCGTTCGTTATCCTGATGTTCGGCAGGATGTCATTCCTATCAGGCGTGATGCTAGTGAGAAAGTCCTCAAATTTATCGCTGAAAGAGGGGATGAATTTCCCTTGGCTTTTAATGCTTTTAATATGTTCCACACCGATGATGTTCTCGAGTTGGCGGAGAGCTTATTACAGAGCTCATTCCATGCCTTGCTTTTTTCTGATTTTAGTAATAGCTTGCATTCAGCAGATAAAGCTTTGTATTCATTTAAGGCAGCGGAGGTCCCCTGTCGATAAAACTTTTTCAATGCTGCTTTCTTCCTTTCAACTACCTCCCTGCATTTGTTTGACCACCAAGGCTGACTTTTTTGGTGAATGGTTTTTGTTCCTGAATATTTAGGTATTGCTGCGTCGCTGGCTAGCTCAATGATGCTCATGAAATAATTAAAATCCTGCTCGGGATCGTCACTAGTTTCTTTTGCTAGATTCTTCTCAATAAACTGTTTGAAAACTGTCCAATTTGCTTGCTTTAATTTGTATTTTTTTTTATTATTTTGATTACTACTGGTATTTCCTATCTGAATTAGCAAGGGAAAGTGATCGCTTGCCATAGAATCTTGAATTACATTCCAATCAGGGATGATAGTTAAAGAGCTAAAGGTAAGGTCAATTGATGTTAATGTGCCGCATGGATCCAAGCGGGTAGGAGTGCCGTCATTTAGCAATGTTATTTTGTTTGAGCTCAGCAGTGATGCTTCTATATCCTTTCCTCGGGTGTCGGCGGTTGAGCCCCATAGCTTGCTCTTGGCGTTGAAATCCCTGCTATTATTCCTTTATTTTGCTGTATTGTATTGAATAGCTGATTCCAATGCGCGACATGTATTGGCTCGAGTGGAGGACATACACATTAACAAAAGCTAACCATTCCCCGTTAATGAAAGCTTTGATTGCTTGGACGTATATTGAAGAATTGACAATATTGATGTGATGCTCTTTAACTGGAATACTTTTGTGTACTAGGATTGCCAGTCCTCTATAGCCTGATGACTCATCCTGCCTATAAACATTATAGCCTGCCATATTTAAATCAATGTGCTCTCCTAATTTAGTCTCCTGAATTAAGCATATTGCTATATTTTTCGAGCTTAGTGTTTGAGATAAATGTTGAGTTTTATCTCGTATACCTCTTGCGTTCCATGATAGAATCCTAGTTGACATTGCTACTGCTGATATAGTCTGAAACAGCCTTTAGGAATGCTTCATGTATCTTACACAGCGCTTGTTCTTTTTCAGTGATGCATGTTTTGTTTTTGTTAGCGTCCTTGAAGTCACTCCAAGCTGTAAGGATGCTAATTACACTATCTTTGATTTGATTTGAGAATTTGTCTTTGCTCTGTGGTTCCTTGCCATTAGCCGCAACTTTAGAATATGAAGCGTTGGCTTCTTTTGTTTGAGTATTGCTTTTCTAATGCTGATCTTTTTCCTGCACTACTCTGCAGTACCTGTAACCTGCTAAATGCTGCGCTGAATTGCAATGTAAACATTTAGGATTCTTTTCCTGACAGTCGGCTGTTATGTGCTTAGTGCTTGCACATTTTCTGCACCTAGGGCTAGATGGCAGTATTTGGCTAGGTGGTAGAATCTGTTGCATGAATAACAAATTTTAAGCTTTGGTATGTAAGCTACAACAGTGTAGCTCATATATCCAATTCTGATAGTCTGAGGTCTCTCTGTTACTTGCCAAGTTATTATTACTTTGTTCAGAGGCAATGGTTCTCCCATGCCTTTCCTCCACATTCGTTCGAGCCTCAATATTGGTGCTCCATGATTGTATTCTTCATACATATTGTCAAGTGTGATTGTTTTGTCGATAGTAATAACACCTTTGCTGGTGATATTTCTTTCTGAAAGTCTTATAGAGAACTTATCTGTTACTTCTTGACAGGACTCGAGATTCTTTATCTGCGCACTGTCGGGTATTCGAAGCACATATTTAGTTTTATTAATGCGCTTAATTTGAAACTCAGATTCTCCCATAGCTTTTTTAATAGCTTCTCCACAAACTAGCTCGTTGATGCTATGGTTTGGAATTTTACCTTCTAATATGAGATCAACTGGCTGGTTATTGTCTATTATATGGGGGTATTGTTTATAAAAACCTTTCTCATTGGCTTTTCTAATGTAGTCACCTAATCTAACTTTGTTAGCATCCCCCTTGCTTTGCTCTTTATTACTAACACGGTTTTCCTTTTGACCTTCCTGCCTTTGGTTGATGCTGCTGTTATCCTTTTTGGAGTTAAAAGATACTTCCTGGCTTCCATTACCTGATGATATTGGTGTCATAAAGCCAGGAAAATCCCCCTCTTCACCACTGTTATCAGTTACCTGCTCCAGGTGTGTGTTACATTGCTTAAGCATGGTTTTCGCGGAAACTTTTGTAGGGGAATTGGCTCCCTTTGAATTGGAACCAGGCGATGCTTTGGTTGGAGTTAATTTCCTAACAGATGCAGGCTTCTTTGTAGTTTGTGAGCCTCCTCTACGGCTGCTGCGTCCACGATATCCATTCATGTTGATCCTTTGGTGGTGGTTAATTGATAAATATATAATAAAGGAAAGCAAGTGTGAGTTAAAAGGATAGCTAGAATGAGTTTTAAAAGTTAATAGTACAAAATATTTGTATTGCTAGCGCTTGTCCTAAAAATAACAAGAGCTAGAATCCTATTATTTTGATAAAGAAAAGAAAAGCTTAATCTTAAAAGGTAATTAAAGCAGGTCTTAATTGGCTGGCTGATTTGGACCTCCCCCTAACTGATTCTATTTATCTATTCATATTTATTATTAATATTATTTATAAGATAAATGTTTATTATTAATTTGATTAATAATAAATAAATAATTTGATAATGCTTTAAAGTGGATATTATGTAACAAAGTGGTTTTTAGTAGCTTACGTGACCTCTGATATTAGAGGTTAGCTGCCCGGTGTCGCATGGCTTCATTTCTCTTCCTTAATTTTTTGTTAATTTATTTTGAACGGTTATGAAAAAATTCGTTTTTTGTAGTGAAAATGCGATGTAAGCATTAATTAGGCACTAATTTATAACTTTTAATTTGGACCGAAACTTAATAATTTTAAATGAAAGCACAATTATGGTTACACGCAAGGCGACGCCATCCAAGGAATGCGTACTAAGCAAGATGCTGTGTACTAAAGTTTCGCTGTTGTAAATTTAAATTTCGCGCCTTTAAAATAAATATTTTGAATAAAAACGTGAACGGTTTTCAACAAATATTCAATGTTGTCAAGATAAAAGATTTGTAAATCTGTGTATAGCCTACACATTTGTTTACAAATCTCATTTCAAAATAGTACATTCGCGGATTTGTGTGATTTTTATCGAAATTTGTGAATTATTAATGTTTGTAAGTGTATATTCTAGTTGTATATAGATTGTTTAGAAGTTTCAAGTTGTACAGTGGTGTCAATGTAACGTAATTGTGTTTAAATTTGTGTTGATTTGTCGGTATTTATTGGGACAATGAATTTGAGGTGGTTTACTAATTTACTTAATTAAAGGTACAAATTAACAGTAAGTTTGTGAAATGAATGGATATTACAGCAATATTTATCATGAGATTTATCATGAAAAGCAGGTGAGATGGTTTTTATTTTGTTTGTAGTAGCAATCTTAAAACTAAAGTGTAGATGAATCTAGAAGAGTGAGTTCAAAGTTCACTTGGCTACGACTTTGATTTGTTTGCTTATGCATTTTTGTTTAATTTGGACTATAACTGGTTTATCTAATTGAAGGAAATCCGAATCTATGTGATATCACATAGGTTCACTGATGTGGATTGGTCATATATGTTGTTATAAGATTGGTAAATGGTGGTGAATATGGAATTTTATGCCTATGTAGAAGGGTTATGGGAGGATGGTTTCTACATGTATTAGAATGGAATAATCTTCAAGTGAGTTTTCTCCTGGGTCTTTCCCTGTCAAAGAACACATAAAAGTACATTCATTTGTGGACTTGATGTCACCGATTTTAATATAACTTAAAAACCAGAGTCTCTATTGCTCTCAACTATTGCCATGTTGCAGCAGTAGGGTGGCGAATTTTCCAATAAATGTGATTTTTTAACATTTCTTAAGACTACAAAAATGGCTGTATCTAAAATTCTGCGTGGGCTATAATTTTTATTTTGGCGCCGTTTGAAAGCTTGAACTTGATGATTCGACATACTTTAGGATAATTAGTTACAAGTTTTTATTATGAGCAAATATGAAATGAAAATGTTTTTATCTTAAAAAGCCAATTTTTTAAAAAAATGTTGAAAAAATTTCACAAAAAGCTTAAACTGTTGGTAAAGTGTCCACAAAGTTTCATTTTGGGACCGCCATGGGATTGGATACAGTAGCGCATAACGCATAACGTAAAAAAGTTAAGATTCATCACATAATCATTGATAAAAATTGCAAAATAAGTGACTTTTATACAATTTGACATCAGTAATAGTTCTGGTTTTATTGATTGACATATATATGTAAAAAACAGTATGTCATTAATTTTTGAGAAGATTGGGTTCACTTATTGTTTTAACCTCAAAGATTTTTTTTACTTATTGTTTTAATGGACTTTTTGATTTAAATAAATTACAGGTGAAGGAGCTGTGTGCGCTTCACGCCCTCAACAATTTATTTCAAACTATTGCATTCACCAAAACAGATCTGGATAGCATATGCAGAGAACTGAGTCCTGACACATGGCTCAATCCCCATAGATCTCCTCTAGGTTTGGGCAATTATGATATTAATGTTATCATGGCTGCTCTCCATACAAAGGATTGCGAGGCTCTCTGGTTTGATAAAAGAAAGTTAGTATTTAACAGTTTTTTCAGTTATGTTGAAAAACTCCATACTTATAGAATTATAACTTAGGGTTCTCTAAACTTTTGTATTTTGCAGTAGTACGTTATTATATACTTTAAAATCTATTAAAGTTGTTAATAACTTAAGTTTTGAGCTCGGCTACACCTCAGGAACTATTTATTATTATTCTCTTTAATTTTTTATTAAGATAAATCTATAATTTTCTCTAATATCAAATCAAATAAAAAAATCTTTTTTTTTATATTAAAGAAATATACACCATTACAAAAAGTTTTTTTGTATAATTAGTTACAATTATTATTTTTCTTGTAACAAGTAATAAAATTTAAAAAGGAAATATCGATGCCTACAGATTTTTAATTCTTCGTTCCTTTGTCTTTGCCTATGTAACCAAATTAAATGCTTAGGAAAAATAGGTAGGTTATTCTCTAGGTGTATAATAGTATATTATAGTACTTGGCAGCAAAATGGAATTTTGCAAAGACGTCATATAAATTCCTAAGCTGAAAGTGAAGATAGGCTGTAACAATGTAATGAGAGTGTCGATAAAATAAAATAACAGTTTTTTGGCCAAAAAGCAGTTCAGTTATGACTTAATTAATAATTTTTATTATTAATTAATAAATGTTTCGTAATGTGTATTAATTAAAAAAATATTTTTTGGAAGAAAAAAATATTGATATGTACTTTAAATAACAATAAAAAATCGGGTACGGGGTACCTCAGAACTTTTCCTCTCACATCGAATTCCCTATGTTCAGCCTTCCTACTTCAGACTCGCTCTGCACCTCCTCGGAATATACAAGTCATTAAATTAATAATGTAACACCTGTTTGGACTTGTTATACTTTTCCTCAGATAAGTAATACATTTGTTTCATTTAACAAGGTCACCTTGCTGCTTAACTTTTATTAAACAAAACTTGGTGTAGTTATTTATTACGTTATGGTATACACCGTACCATATTTCAACTCAATTAGATTATTTCCCATTTTTTCCCAAATGTTTGAAATTGTATACAAGACATCTGATAAAAATTAAACTAATGCTGATAATGAAATGAAACTTAGCACTTATGTTAGTCTTATACATGGCTACATACATGCCATATCTCAGTCCGATGGCATCATTTTTCTGGGGTAACGACGTCAAAAAAATAAATTCATGTTTCACAACTACAGCTATAGACTGATTTTTGTACAAAGTTTCAACATTCTAGCATAAATACCGTGGGAGCTACAATGACAACACACACACACACATGCAAATAGAAAACGTTATAAAAACCACTTAGAAGGCCTTAAAATGGATAATTGTGGTGACATCCTGGTTTCAATTTTTTTTGTAAACACAATACTTTTTCATTTATACCTGCGGTATAAATGAAAAAGTAAAAAAGGTTTGACTTTGTTCTGCTCTCAAAGATTTCTATGCACTCTTGATTTTCATTGAATTACATTTTTTGTTAAATTACAATTATACAACTTTTTACTTTTCCTCCGTACGCAGATATATAGGAAAAGTATTGTGTTTGCAAAAGTCTGTTTGTTGACTAGATTAAATTTGTATTATTTGTTTTAGGAGTCTCAACAGTTTGGTGTTGTCAGAAATAGTTGGTTTCATATTAAATGTTCCAAGTGAATATAGGCTAGGTTTTCTTGTTTTACCTCTTAGGAGAAGACATTGGATAGCTGTTAGGAAAGTACAATCACATTATTACAATTTAGACTCTAAACTTGAAGCTCCTCATATTATTGGTCATGTGAGTATATTTTCATTTTATCAAATACTTATTGTTTTTATTATTATAATACTTGTGCTGTAACACTTGGACAGTCTCAGTAATACTCTCGCTATAACACTTGGACAGTCTCAGTAAAACTTACGCTATAACACTTGACAGTTCAGTAATACTCGCTATAACACTTGGACAGTCTCAGTAATACTTACGCTATAACACTTGGACAGTCTCAGTAATACTTACGCTATAACACTTGGACAGTCTCAGTAATACTTACGCTATAACACTTGGACAGTCTCAATAATACTTATGCTATAACACTTGGACAGTCTCATAATACTCTCGCTATAACACTTGGACAGTCTCAGTAATACTTACGCTATAACACATGGACAGTCTCAGTAATACTTATGCTATAACACTTGCAGTCTCAGTAATACTTACGCTATAACACTTGGACAGTCTCAGTAAGAAATTAAGAATAGGAATTACATGTTATGAAAAGTTTCTTCTATCTATTAGAACACTAAAAACTATTTTAATGCCTACTTTTACTTTTATTTATCATATAGTGTGCAACTCTGAGGCTGTGCCCATAATTTAGAAAAAAATACTTCAAAAGAGAGTTTAGAACTATGTTTAAACTCTCATCTCGTGTTTTTGCTAAAAATATTTTAAAGAAAATGAAATATGAACAGTTTATTTTTTGTATTGTTTTCAATTCTGAAATATATTCACTCTACCATTACAAATTATCAAGCAGAGTGTCATTATCACTTACATAGGGCAAGACAAAATAATAAGTTCCTAATGAAGTCCTGTAAACTTGATGTAACGAAGAGGCAATTATTGTACAATCAGGCTTAAAATGTTATAATCATTTGCCTCAAAAAGGAAAATCCTACTCTGAAAAAAATTGTAATTTTTATATTAAGGGAATATTAATTAAATAGTAGAAAATTTTAAGTAGAAAAAATTAAGAGTAGAAAATTTTTATAACATATAATTTTAATAAAAGTTCAAAGTGCAATATTAATTGATGGTATAATTTTTTTACTGATGTTATTTTAGTTTGACATGTTTGTTTGTACATGAACATTTACCAAATAAAGGTTATTTATTTATAAATTTCATAAAAAATAAAAAATAGGTGTTTTAATAGAACCAACCAGATGCCAACTTAGGAAGGAAAAGATACTTTCAGGTACTAGGGTGACGTCACAGGATACCCACATTACAACCCCCTCCTCGGTGGGCATGCTCTAAACCAGCCCTTCCCAACCCTTGGGTCGCACCCAGATTGGGTCGCGATGAAATGTTTTGGGTCGTCAAATTTTTTTATTATTAACAATCCAAAAAATGACAAAGATTTATTTGAAAACATTATTATAAGCAAATAACAGATTTGCTTAAACATATATTATTTTTAGAAATTGATAATACTTTAAACATGCGATAACAATAGAAATTTTGCGTCCAAAATATTTCTTAGAAGTGCTTCACCGACAGAGGCACCCTTTATCTAATTCTTGCTAACTTTGATGAATTGTTATACCTATGATAATACTGTGTTTAACAGTTTCTTATCACTTCTTTTAAAGGTTCGGGTTATTAAAATTATAATGTTCAATTATATGTGAATTTGGTTCTAACAATCATCTAAGTAGTTTAATACCGCGTACAAGTTTTATAATAATTATTGTTTTACCAGTTCATTTATTTTATAGATTTACGTTTTAATTAAATTAGTGAAATGAAAAAAAAACACGACTTGATTAGTGGAAAACCAACAGCAACAAAATAGTCATTGATATACATATTTTATTTTTTTATTCTTTTCAGCAAATTTCGTTTGGGAATAAAATTCTCTAATAGGATAGGCGTCATGCAGAAATCGAACCTCGGACCACGACACAAATCCGTTCGCGAGACTTTATATATATATATATATATATATATATATATATATATATATATATATATATATATATATGCATGTATGTATGAATGTATATATGCACTCTATCTTTCTGCGCTAAAATCTTTAAAGATAAGTTACTAAGCTTTAAACTAGTGCAATAATAGTGCGTACTTCTAATTTTAGAGGCATAGTTTATATAACTATCATGATTAGGCTGATAGACAAACCTGGGTTAAAAAATCCTAGACGGTTATTGTTAAAACTGGTACGGACCCAGGGATGGCGCCACCGTAGAATTCGATGTTATGGTACGGACCCAGGGATGGCGCCACCGTCGAATCCGTGGACATTTTAGTTAAATAGAGAAACGAAGAAAATATATTAGTGACTTTATCTATTCAAGTAATACGTCTATGAAATATGATAGTGTTATCAATTTCAATAGTTTGCCGTTTTTTATTTTGTTACTATTCATTTTGTGACTTATAATATGTAATTAAAACATGTAAAGTGTTAGTGATATTTTTAATAACTAACTAAAGTAATAACTTTTTAATAACTTTGCCGATTTCGTATTTATAAATGAAAGTTTCCAATGTTATTGTGAAGACGTAGCTGAAGGTGTACTAGCATGGATTGAATAGCAAACAAAATAAAATACTTCCTATTTTATTTTAGCGCTAGACATAAAAGGTAAGGCAAGTTTAATTAATATTTTGTTTTATTTTTGAAGTTTCTTTTAAAATGGACTGTTTACTTTGACGTACTTTGTATTTTATTTAGATCGATTTCAACTCGGTGTTTATTAACTGTTTGTGCCGTGTTATTTTTGAAGTATAGTTTTGAAGTTTACTTTCCGAACGGACTGTTTACATTTGACGTATTTTGTGTTTCATTTATATTTGTTTTCAACTCGTATTTGTCTACTGTTTGTGCGTCTTATTTTTGATTTCTTTTCTGAATGGACTGTTTACATTTGACGTATTTGTGTTTAATTTATATTTGTTTCAACTCGTATTTATGTACTGTTTGTGCCGTCTTATTTTTGATTTCTTTTCCTGAATGGACTGTTTACATATGACGTATTTTGTGTTTTATTTAGATTTATTTCAACTTGTATTTATTTACTGTTTGTGCCGTTTAAAGTAAGCACCGTAAAGATAAAATTTAACAATTTTTTAGTGTACATTTGTATGTCATACTACGTTTTATATGACATTAAATTATTAATTTAAATTATTAAGAGGGTAAAATTGAACCCAGGTTTAGTCAGTCAGGTAGAGCTTAATGCGTTGCAGGGTTAATATAACCTGCAAGTGAGGGTTAATTTGTAAGTAAGTAGTTATGTAATAGTGTGATGACATGCTTGGCTAGTGTGCAATTCATTCACTGACTTATAGTACTCATATGACTTATGATATATCTTGTTTTGAAGACATCTCCTTATACTTTCCGTCACACGCGTTCGTGTACTTTAGTCATGTTTCAACATGCAATGTTATGCAGTTTGAATCAAATGTTAAAAGGCAAAAGCATTGCATTGTGCACACAGGAATTGAATAAATAAATGATGGGGGGGGGGGGGGGAATTGAAGAAGACAGTGTCTGTGCATTGTATTGCTTCTTTAAAGTTAGCAAGGTTTTTTATTATAACACTTGACACACATCTATTTAACTTACTATTGTGTGGGAAAATAGTGTTAAGGAACCAATGAGATTGGCCCTATCAGAGTAATATATACTTTGTTCAGGCGCAAGGTTTGGCAGGGGATTCAACCCCCCGGAATTTGTTGTGTAAATGGTATTAAACACAAATTTCAACCCTGACACTCATTTTTGTAATGGGTTAAGTCTAAACTATCGGTTTTAAATTCTGTGTGAACAGTTGAAGTTGAACCCCTAAGGGGGTTGAACACAGTGTTGAACGCCTGCCTAACCCGCATGTGAACAAATTAATAGTATAAAATCTGTGTTAATTTGTGGATGTGGTTTAACAACCACAACTTGAATCATTGGCTGTCACTTGAATTGTTTTTTTCCACCCTGTCAATTGCTTATAACCATTTGTATACTACATTAATTGAACAATATTTATTGAATGTTATGAATTCTCACCCTTTATGTCTCAAATTTGCCCCTTATGCTTCCTCTGTTTAAATAAATTGTTCAATGGCAAGTACTATGGTATTTTGTGTTTGTCTCAGGCTATGTCTTGTTTCTATTAAATGTACCATTTAAAAATTTTCTGAATCAAGACATATTTTAATTTTATTGTTTCAGGTTTGATACTGATAAAAATGATTCGCAATGGTGATGTTTAGAAGTATTAAAAGTGTATCATCTTGTATAACCATCAAGAATGAGGAACAGTGCACAGGACAGATAAATGTTATAATCAATAAGTTGTACATCGACTTCATTGAAGCATATCACTCATGCATGGAGGCATCATCTTATCTAATGCTAAATTAGGACATTCATCGTCATGGAGTATCTAAGTTACATTCAGTGGCCTGAAGTATGGCTGAATTTTGCCGGGACGACCCTGATATTGACCCCTTTGTCCCACTCAAATTCTTAAAATATGTAGTTATTACCTATTTTTAATTAATTGGTCTTAAAATACTGAACGTGCTAGCTTTTTTTGCAGTTGTTTACTACTTATAACTGGACCCCCGCCCATTACACTTATGTCCCGCTTGATCTTGGGTGAAAAGCAGGCCCAGTTAAAAGGGAAGTTAGATGCTGGCAATCTTTAAACTAACCAAGGCACAATAAAATAATTTTCTATTTTACTCTCTTTTTTGAAAATAAATGTATCTGTTTCATGTTTTGCTTTTTAAATTATATTAATTCCTTAATGCATATCTGTCCTCAATCCCAATACTTGCAAGTGATAAATAAAAATATTACAACCGGACTTAACATTTTTATTTATCTTTCCAAAAGGCAGCTGTCTTCTCATGGTGTGATTTTATTGGCAAATAACTCTGTCAACAGTCGAAGAAAAATTGTTGATGGTTCGAAACGGGTTGTTGCGGTTGAAAAATCATTCCATTGGCACAATGATTGTCTACGGTACGGACCGGGTTGTTGCGTCAACAAGTTATTCATCGACCCTACGATTGTTTGACGGAACGATACGGATCCTTCTCATATAAAATATACTGCCTGTCATAGTCAAAATATGCTGGCTTGTGATGGCTAGTCTTTAATTAAACTCATGGTGGATTCTCTGTTCTTTAATTCCCACAATTGATTTTAAGCGTTGCCTCTAGTATAAAATGACTTCTCCATGGAGGGGAGCTTTAGTGACTAATTTCACTCTTCTCATGCTGTGGATCTGTGCAAGCAACAATATTGGAACTATAGCGTAATATAGTGATGGAAGCTTCTTACCACTCTGCTAGCTATGTTTTACAAGTTTTTTTTATCGTTTTATACCAACCACAGACCAACAAGCAATTTACCAAGGTACTGGTATTTCAGTTGAGGTAAAAAACAATGTGATTTTCAATGAATCAATCACAACAATCAAGTATCCATGTGGACAAGATTGTGTCATAGTACTAATATTCGCAC
>JACMZG010001911.1:66800990-66875990 GCA_018340805.1 Microvelia longipes
GACATATATACTCATTTATGTCCTTTCTCTCATAGATAAATTTCTACATATATTTCTATTATATTCCTTATATATTTTAGATGTTTGTATCGTAATGTTTGGAAGCTGATTTCTTCGAGTGACATCATTGTGTTAATTTTCTAATTGGCACTTACTGAATAAGATAGTATGATCAGTATTTANTTGACTTATTAAATAAGAATTGTATTTTATTTTTCACAGTTTCAAATGACATATACTACTCATTTTATGTCCTTTCTCACATAGATAACTTTCTACATATATTTCTATATATATTCTTACTTATTTAGATGTTTGGTATCGTAATGTTTGGAAGCTGATTTCTTCGAAGTGACATCATTGTGTTAATTTTCTAATTGGCATTACTCGAACTAAGATAGTATGATCGTATTAGAGAACTTTTTTCAAAGTTTCGTAACTGCATGTCAACTCTTAGATCTTTAACATTTATGCATACTACTTGTTATATATTTAACATCGGTACGGTACTAGAATTTTGTTTGTAAGCTTTTTTTTTTATTTTTTAAGTGACACATAATGTTAATTTTCCTAATTTCTAACTTTTTGAAGAAGATATGTATTAGTATATTAGAGACATTATGCAACGCTTTCGGTACTACATTTCAATTCTAAATATTATTTATACATTATTAGTTCCACTATAATTACTATGCTACTTTCAATTATCTCCAATGGACTATAAGTTATTTAGATAGAATTAATTACTCAAATTGTTGGTTCAATGTCTTCATTGACCAACTAATGGCCGTATGAAAAAAAACATTTAAGGATAATTCTTTTTTTTATTTTTAGTCTTAGAATCGAAATGAGTCTTTGAAGTTATTGTTTCTCTTCTTTCTCTGGTGCAACTCGAGCGAATGATACAATGACCTTCGGCCTCTCGGGCACCACACGCGGTAGGCGCTAGGAGTCGCTGTCGCTACAGTTTCGTCTATATTACTCTTTTATATAAGTAGTCTAGAATATCGAGGGCTTTCTGCCTCGAATATAAGCGAATTTCAAACCATATAAGTCAAAAATATTCTCGTGCGGAGTCCGCACGCCCGGGCGAATTCCGCTTTGAAATGCGCGCTTTCTTGCTTATCAATCAATTTTTGCTTACTTTTTTGGTATATTTTAAAACTTGATCAATAGAGCACCACTTATTTTATTTTTTAAGAAAAATGCGCATATTTATCCTATTGATTTACACTACAACAGCACAACATTATTTGCACTCATTTCAAGCTCAGCTTATGCCCTTATAGCTACTTTTATTGTATTTTCTTCGAACAAATTAAATAACAAGTTGTGGACCGCGCTATGCTCAGGTTATTCAAATATATACCAAAAATTAAAGTCAAATCTTCTAAAACGAAATTTTAGGCCATCTCATTAGCGAATTTTTTCAAACCGATTCGCTGAAAATGATGTGTTTACATTATGTTATACATGTCAATTAATAAACCAGACCTAAATATCTGATAAATCGTAACTTCTTATTTTTGTTAACCATACCTGGTAGTACAATGTGTAAACATTTTTAGCATAATCTAACAATTTATGAGATTTGTTACATTTTTGAATGTTGTGGGGTCATTATTGCAGGTTAATGACGGTCCGCAACAAATTTCATAAACAATAGAGTCTGGACATAAGCTCATTTTTTTAGAAAATTCGCTAAAAACCAATGCCATGTGTGCCTGCGCATTAAATTGGCCAACGAAGTTTTTATCGGCTCTGGTTCACAGAGATATCTTGCGGTGAACCAGTTTACTCTCATTATCAGGAATCCAAGTCTCCCCTTTTTTAATTTTTTTTACTGTATGAGATACATGTTTTTGAATTTGGGGGAATCTCTATTACAGTTATTTTTTTGCATTGGTCCATATAATGGGCGTGCGCCCACCATATAGCCCCTACGACCCTAACTTTGAATTTCAATAGACCCAATACTTTAACTGTCCTCATTTATACGTAGGTATTATAGGAGAAGGTATTGTGTTTTGCAAAAAAAATCGAAATCGACTTATCCGTTTCAAGGTTTTATTCATGCTAGGAGAGTTGAAAATTCGTACAAAAATCAGTTTAGTTTGAGGTATTAGGGAAAATAATATTTATGAGTCATTTAACGAAGGCGAAAAAATCATAAACGCGGAAAATAATGTGAATTCGATTGTTTAAATTTTTGCCAATTTTAGTCATGTGTAAGACTAACATATGTGCCAAGGTTTCACTTAATATCGCTTAATTCAATTTTTATCGAGACTTGTGTACGTTTATTAAAAAAAATCAGAAAATAAATTCAAATATGTTAAAATTTAGTATACAGTGTACTACTTTACTTAATAAATAAGTAAACAAAGTTTTGTTTCAATTCACGAAGTATATCCATATTATGTTGGATAATAAGTTAAGTATTATTGAGCAGGTCAGTGCCAGAGACTATAGAGCTATATAGATATACGATTGATGGAGATATTTATAGGTAGTACTGTTAACACAAGTTCAAGAATTTAAACATCGCTATAAGAACCTATATGTAAACAAACTTGACAAGAGTTTTACAGCGTTGCCGGATATCATCCAACGTTGTCAAACACTTTATAATGTACCAGTACCGCCCTAAAAACGGCAAGGACTTCATAACCTTGCCCTTTGAATCTTTGATTCTACTTAACATTTCAGTTCATAAGACACGATAATTTATTTAAAGGCAGCTATTTTTTCCTAGCATAATTTAATTCTTCTTTACTCATAATATGTGCCTTTGAATATTTTCGCAAACAATGGCTTTTTAATACTATCATATTTATACTTCTACTCAATTAATTTTGTATTGATATCACTTAATTATTCTACTATTTAAAGCTCAATTATTTTTATTTTGGGTTCATGTCTAAATGACTTCTGTTGCATTATTTTGCTTTTGAATGCAATGGACTTGAATGGATGAAGACCCAGCTAAATGGTCATGCTGATGCATTGTCTTTATTTTAAAATGCTTGTTTATTTTTACTAATAGTAGAATAAAGTATTAACGTCAATTTTATTCTTTTCGCCTTCGATAGGTTTAATTGAATTTTGTTATTTATTTTAGCGAATTTTTCAAAGAGAAGAATGAGCTTAGCATAATACGTACACACATACATACACAACACACACACACACACACACACACATTGTATATATATATATATATTATATATATATATATATCTATATATATATAGTATATTATATATATATATATATATTATATAAATATATATATAAGGTTCGCAAAATTATGGTTGAAAATTAAGTTCCCGTATATTTTTTGTAGTGAGGACTTCATTAAACCGAATTTTTGGAAAACACTTCCGAGTGGCCCCCAACCGGAAGTTGGATAAATCATCCGAAGCCGCAAGATAATGAAAATTTGAAAGAGGAGCCAATCGGTCTTTGCTGATTTAAAATTAGTGAACGCAAGAGGGCCCTTTGGCCCTTTTGTGTCATATTACTAGTATAATAAGTAGCAACTGCCACGATATAAATGCGGATTTTCAAATGTATTGATACATTTGAAAATCCGCATATATCGTAATGTAACAATAATGTAAATAAATCCCGTTTTTGACTGATCCAGTCCAAAACGGGATTTATTTACATTTGTTTACATTGTCAATCAATAAAACGCGGAACTAAGTCTGATTAATAATGTAATTTTAGTATTTTAATTATTTAATGATTATTAATTAGTGTGGAGGCGCAGTAATGCCTTTATGGCACTGCGACTTGAAGTCTTTGTAGCATTGATGTACTTGACGTATTTTAAATTCAACAACAACAATGTGTACAAAATTCCAGGCGATCTAAACACTTTGAAGATTTGAAACTGTTTAATAAACCCACATTATTGGTGGGTCTTATAAATGGCCTCTCAGATATTTTCAATGAACAATAGAACTTTTTTGTAGCCAACTTTTTATTCTTGATAAAAGAAAGTGTTCGTAAGTTATCCGTGTCCATAAAAACGTCTAGGAAAATCTCGTACTCTGTAAATATACATACCGAACCCGTATATATTAGTGAGTCCTTACCCTCCATAACACAACCTTGGTAAGCTCATTTCCTTCTTTGAAGTTCCTAAAATCGTCCTAAAAGTTTGGAGCATTTTTTCTTATACTTCATATATCGATGCTAAATTTTTAAGTAAAAAAACATTTCAGATCTGTTGAAAACCCCGCGCAATGAAAAATTACTATTTTCAATATAAAGGGTGTTTCAATATAAAGTTCCACCAGAAGAAGGAGGTGATAGTACATCTCACAAGGAACAAACATTTTCTTATTATATATCAGATCTCTACCGTTTTCCCACAAGGTCACAAGGGTAGGAGTAACTCAATAGGCAAAATAATTAGCAACATCTACTTTTTTTGAGCCCCAGATCTGGACACTGATATGGATTGACCCCTTAAAAAATTTGTGGCGATAGAGCAAAACGGTTGAGTTCTGGTATCCACGTTTTTGCTGTAGAGCACTTCTCGATGTATATTTAAAATATGGCGAAGGGTGCCACTGTTTTGTTCTTATTAATTAATTTATCATTAAATGCAAACTATATCACATAGTTACAGTAACTTAATTATGTACAACTAAAATATATAACTCGTTTTATGTAAAATCAATATTATCTATTGGAGAGTTTGAGAAAATACGTATTACATAGTAAATCCGAGTACTCATTCCCGATTAATATAGGGGGGAGTGGTTATAGGGGCACGTGGGGTATCCGTTCTTATGGCTTTTGACGGAAGGACAATAACAGATGGCCAGCGATACTCAGATCACTGCTCGATGCTGCTTTATAACTTTAGTGATCGGAACAAAAAACATGTAGATAACCTGTTCCTATTAAATTGAAACTTTTGTATACATGTTACTTTTCCTGCACCTTCTTATACAGAAGGTATATAGAGGAAAGTATTGGTTCACCCAAAAAATTTTAACCCCGATTTCACTTGGAATTAATTCCATTTCAGGTGTTTTTTTAGACCATCTGAACCGATTTCAGCTTCATGTCTTCTGTGTTACGCCTACTCCACATGTTTATGCTAGATAGTTGAAACTTGGGTCACAAAAATCAGTCTTTGGATGCTAGTGTTGCTGCCCGGAATATCAAATAAATAAATAATCTTTATTTGGCTTGGTGTACAATAATGTAAAGAATTATACAAAAGCATAGGTCATTACAAAAAATAAGTTAAAATATTATAAAACTATTTAAAATTTATAAATTCTAGTGACTAATTTAAGAAAAAATACATAATAAATACTAACAGACAAACACGACGACAAGACAAACATGACTAGATAGTAATGTTTTTTTAGAGACAGGTACTCAGTAATATTATAAAAAGGATTCTTTAATAAGAATCTTTAACTGCTTTTTAAAAATTCTTTTAACAGGTCAACTTTTGACTAGTATAATCTAACTATTAAAATAAACTTATACCTACACTGAATGCCCAACTTGGGACTTATTTAGCCTGTGGCAATTGGGTACTGGCAGCCAATGTTGGACCTCGTACTAATAACTATGATTGACTTTATTTTTCAAAAATCGCTCATTTGATTTATATAAAGTAAAAGCATTATAAATATAAATTCACTGTTGTTAAAATATTAGTTTTATCTAAAGAGGTTTGCAGTGTTACTTGGTTTTGATCCTGGTCATAATCCTAAGCATTTTTCAATCCCTAAGCATCAAAATTGTATGTCACTATTGCTTAGCCAGCAAAATTTTAAAAAAAATGAAAAATGACCCGAATGTACTTAAAATAGGTAGGAAATATACCTTCAATATGACAAAGAATATCAATTTAGTTTTGATATTGGGCCGCCGATTTGAAATAATTTATTTGAATTAAAATTTGACGCCTTACTGCAAAAGTATACACGTGTTTTTGGCATATAAAACGTCGTTGGAACGCCAAAAAATAGAAAAATATATAAAACTCGATCAAAATCTACTAATCTAGTTAAAAAGTTATAAACGAACTTAATTTATTAACTTAGCTGTGGCCTTTGTTAAAACGTAAAAGCTTGTTTACATTTTGCCAAGGTACAAATTTTGCCAAAAATTTAAATAATTATAATACAGAGGAAACAATCGGCGAACTTTTACTCATAAGATCTGCGAAGTTTAACGCTCTGTATGTTTTTTATACTAGTTAAATTATTATTTGTGTAGAAAAATAATAGAAAAAACGGATACGGGGTACCTCGGAAGTTTAAAAACCCATTTAAGCTAACACATCCTATTTAAAAAGGCCAATTTGTAACCATCCTATTCTGAGGACGAGCGAAGCGAGTCCGAAGTACAAAACTCTAGGCATTAGTAACCATCCTATTCTGAGACGAAAAGCGAGTTCGAAGGGTAAAAGTTCCGAGGTACCCCGTACCGATTTTTAATTATCATAACAAGAGGTACATTCGTACCAAATTTTCATCCCAAAATTATAATTTTTATATATAATTTAATAATTTTTTAAAGTAGTATGTATGTCATTCGATTAAAAATTTAACTAATGCTGATAACTAGATGAAACTTGGCTCTTTAATGTCTTACATAGGACTACATGCGTATTAAATTTTAGATTTGATCCGATAATGTTTTCGTGTTTTATGAATTTTTGAAATTGTTGTCTGAGTCATTAATGGCGGTTAATGACGTCATTAAAACATTACCTTCCGGAAAGCACAACTAGACCTGGAGGTTGATTTTCGTACCATATTTCAACTTTTCTAGCATAAACACACTGGGAAGCTACGATGATAACTGACACACACACACACACATACAGACAACTCGCTAAAAACCACTTAAATAGTCTTAAAAACACTGAAAAAGATAGCTCTGGTGAAATCTCGGTTTCAGGAATTTTGATGCCAAACACATAACTTTTCCTATATACCTACCGTCAGGTAAGGAAAAGTAAAAAAACTTAATTGCGAGTGTGCAATTTTGAAACTGCTAAAATTAACTTTTGAATCTATTTCCGAAGACTTTCTATGGCTTATAGAGAGTTACCCATCTCATTTTTTTTTATAATTTTAGGATACCCCTTCTTGGTTAGATAGGGGGGGGGAGGACCATTTTTGTGTTTTTTTTTATTTTTTTTTTGAAGGCATATAATGGCCGCATTTTTGAAAATGGACACATGTTTAAAACCTTCTCATCAATACCTACAATTTGATACCCCATCGATGTTTTCCAAAAATGTTCGTATTTTGGCGATTGTGCGCATGAATCGCAAACTGCGTATTTAACATAACTGGCTTATTTCCATGATAAGTTGTACATGTGTACCAAATTTCAAGTCTCTAGCTGTTATAGTTCAAAGAGATTTAGTGTGATGGACAAACAGAAACGACAGACACGTGACAGAAGTATCAAAATTTCGAAAATTACCTTCGAAACCCTAAAAATATTATCAATAAAATGCCAGTTTAGGGCCTCGGGTGCTATCGCATCCAACATGCCTTCAAAAATGAATTAAAGTTGACGAGACTATTTTACAATATATACAATTCATAAAAACTGAGAGCACATCCGGGCGTCGAACCCCGGACCTTCGGCGTCGGAGGCAGAAAATAACGATTATTATTTAATAAAATTAATGTGTATTTTTATAATCAATAAAATTAAGGATTATTATTTAATTATTTTTGATTTTAGGTTAATTTATTAAATAATTAATGAAAATTCATATTTATTAATTAAATAATTAAAAAATTATGTTTAGTAAATAATAAAATTATGTCTACAATTATGAATGTGTATTAATTTTTAATCAATACAATTACGGTTATCATTAATTAATTTAAAAATTGATAATAATAATATATAATAAAATATCCATTTAAACAATTAAATGTAGTTTTATAAAAGTAAATGTGAAGGTCTAAAAGAATTTTTTTAGAAGTCAAAGAGTAGTTGTTAGTAACAGTAAGAAAAGATAAGGAAAAAGGAAGGTCCCGGGAGGTCAAAATAAAGCAAGGCACTCTCGTCATAATGGCGGCCCTACGCGTGTGATGTGTGTGTCCACTGCCCTCTTCTACCCCTTAGTTCTCACGTAGCAGCGATAATAATGGCCCAAATCGCGTCAAATTTGGTTAACACTCTATTTTAGACACATAAAATGTGACGTAACGTTTTTACTTTTTCCTGAATGAAGAGTAAAAATGGTACTTTAAGCGTGATATCAAGATAATTAGAGAGATAAAAGATAATTAGTTGTAGAGTAAGTGTACAAAATTTTAAATGCTCTACGACCAATAGCGACGATGCTATCCACCGTTGCAGCGGATAGCCTTAAACTACGCAACACAAATAACTTACGCAATAATAAACTAACAACCCGCCATCAGCCAAATAAATAAATACATATTTACGATAATATTACGTTATATGAACAACGGCTTTAATTATTTTATTATTTTTCAGTGAAAAATAAAACCAAGTTATTAATGTTAAAATGTGTTTAAATGTTAATTAATCTAATGTCAAATTTATCGTGGTCGTAATTTATTAAAACAAGGATCGATTCATATTACTTTTATGAAAGTGATACATAGTTGATAATATAAAAAAGCGGGAAACAACATCTGTTCTTTCAGGAATGTGACAGGTGTTGTGTAGTTGGGGAGATCAAGGTTATCGAACTTGATAACGCTTCAAGCGGATTTCCCCGGAACTAGAAAGTTCCGGGGAAAATCCGCTTGAAGTGACACCTGACGGACCTGATTTAATCCTTGTCATAAACTGTCTGAAGAGTGGACCGACTAGGAATCCCCTATCTAGTTTGTCTCTCTGTAGTACTATATATTCCTCTATGATAACTATATATATAAAACTGTATATTTCCTTTGAAAAATACAGACAAAATGAATTACGAGCAGTGCTTGACAGTTGAGTAACTGCTTAGGTTCTAAAGCATATGTAGTATTCTATTTAAGTATAAAAACCTTATGAAATTATGATTTAACGATGTCAGTAGGGTCATAACTAGTTTGGCAATAAATAAAAACGCCTGCAATTTTCAGGTTATGCAAAATAAATGCATTTGGGTCGCCAAACTTTAGAAAAGCAAATTATAGGGTTGCGGTACTAAAAAGGTTGAGAAACGGTACTCTAAACACATGTTTCCTGATTTGTTTAAAAATCTTTTCATTTGCACTTTAAACCTTTTTTTCATTCAAGTCAAGTTTTCCCATAATGGAGTATTTGCACAATTTTTTTATTGCATTATCTTTAAGTACGTCATATAAAAGAACACACTGTAAAATGTTAGAATGAAAAAACTTATACTTTTGATGATACAGCAAAGAAGTGAAAAATATATACCCAACCTTTAGAACGTTCTATTTTCACCCCACTCTCTCACCCATTCCCCCTCTCCTCTTCTTAAATATTAGCTTACAGCTTAATACATTTTTTAAACACATTTAATCATTTTATGAGCAAAAACATTTTTTTTGCAAAATGAAATACTCTATTATGTGTTTCCAATGCGAACTAACAATGTAAACGACATTAACATGGAAGCAGTAACAAACTAATACCAAAAACCCTTCTAAGGCCTAAAAGCAGTAAAGAGTTTATTATTATTAATACTCACCCCCATTACATTGTCTCCCTTATAGCTGTAGGGACTTTTTTTTCCATTTTACTGTTTTACAAGCATCACGTAGTCTCCCTTCCAGCTGTAGGGACTTTTTTCCATTTTACTGTTTTACAAGCATTTCATTGTCTCCCTTCCAGCTGATGTCAAAACTTATAATTTGAAAATTGATCTTTTACACGAACTTGTGTTTATTTGTTATTTGCAGGAAGAAGAAGTCATGGAATTTCTTCAAAAGCAAGTTGAAAGTCAAGATAAAGAGTTATTCATTGTAGTGAGTCGACAGACAGAACGGAAACAGTCTTGGCATTCTGCTAGCTAGTAAATAACCAAACATCTCTATATTATAAACTTCCTATAGCAATCTCATTCTCATATAATCTTTTACTCTACTCTGAGCTGACTGAATTTAGTTTGTATTATGATAAGTAAATTATAATAAAGAATGATCATTTTTTTAAATTAAATACTGAGGAGTTGGTCAATTAATTATGAGGAGATAGGTTAATTAATTATGAGAAGGTAGGTTTATTAATTATGAGGGCCCTATAAATGTATTTAGTATTTTGTGTTGATTATTTTAATTTATTGTTTTTAACTTACCATATTTTAATGGTTAAAACATGGTTTTGATCTCTGGGTAGTCAAGTCAAATTGGTTCCTATTTGTCAATTAGCACAATCAAACTATTTAATAGATTTGAATGAAAAAAAAATAGGTAAAACACTGCTTGCATAGTCGAACTACGAAGCAGTGAAGTCAGTATTTTTTAAGTTTTTATTTTCATCTAAACAAAGACTTCTATAATTCTGAACTTTATGTTTTCGCTTAAACTCATTTTTATCATATTAACTGTTAATAACTTAAAATAGTACTAATATAGAAGGAGTATAGGACCGTAAACACAATGTAATTCCACTGATAACATGAAAGCCGGTTGACTGGTGGTCTTAAGTAGGGATACCACCATAACAACAAAACAATATTTTATAAATGTGTTATAAATATCCACCAATGAAAAAAGATCTTAAGTAAAAATAAAATAACTTAAAAACCTTCCTAAGTACTTAATAAAATCGGTTTTAGATAGCAAAAGGGTAGGGGGATACGAGAATCTTATAATTTAATGTTAATTAAAAACGTCAAAATACAATTTAAAATGCTTAAAATATTGTAATGCACCGATATTTATATTACTTTTTTATGAATAACGAATCACTAATTAATAATAGAAAGCAATAATTCAGCGACCAGAAATATTGCCAACTTTGTTAAAAAAAACATTTTATTTTGTCATGTTGGCAGCATTATTTAAGACCACCAGAGAACCATCTTTCGTGTTATCAGTAGTGTTCCTTCTACGTATAGTATTATTCTAAGGTTTATAATTTTATTTTATTAATTTAAGTTTTTTATTCTTGTTAACTATATCATTTGTTTTATTTACTCAAACTGCTGGTAATTTGTTAGTTTATTAAACTTGTTAAATTTTTACTGCTTTTTTAAATATTTTGTTTATTAAATCAAAATACACAACTTTAAATTAATATTCTTTTTTAATTGCATTTACTCTTTTAAAAATTGTTGCCTTGTGTGGTAACCAGCAATATAATTGAGAATGTTTAGGTGACATTGTACACAAAAACATATAATCTAATACAACAAGTAAAACTTTTAAGTGATTTTACATACTTTGTGATGAAGCTCAAAACAAGAGGCTTTTGGTCGCCTACCTGTAGCCAATTCACTACAGTTTTTAATCCTGAGATGTATTTTTAAGACTTTTTTATTAAATAAATTGGCTGAATTAATACATTTTTAATTATTTTCAATTATTAGTTCTGAGGAGTATTTTTTGAAGACTTTTGTATTAAATAAATATATATATTTTTTTATTATTTTCAATGATTGCATAAATTGCACCCTATTTTTAATTATTTTTAAGATAATTTTGAAAAAACCAAACAAATAAATTAACAATTAGAAAACATTTATATTTTAACAAAATATTTATTGGACTGTTAAGAATTAAATTCTAGGTTAATAATGAAGACATCAGTCCTATTAGAGTTTTTATTTACATAAACATTAATAACAGACGTTTCGCATAGCGAAGCCAGGCATTTTCAGTGTTAAACAATAAACAAAACAAACAACCACCACTAAAAAATTTAGTAAAGCATACCATAACCAAAAGAACATCACAAAAAAAACTTTACCACAGTTAAATAAAATTGAAATAAAAACGCCATGCGAAACGTCTGTTATTAATGTTTATGTAAATAAAAACTTTTAAGGACTGAAGTCTTCATTATTAACCTAGCATTTATATTTTGATTGAAAGTTTTTAATTGATTGCTTAAAGACAAGGAACCAATTGTTCAAATCCTAGTGTGTGGTCATTTTATTTGGGTAGTTACTAACTTATGTTGTAGAAAACTGTAAGCACACTGTTAGCCACTGAAGCAATTGAAACTGGCTCCATCAGTAACGAAATCCAAAATCATGTTTAGATAGAAGATGGTGTTTTTTCTTATGAGAGTGCAATAGTGGGTATTTTGTATTTTCCATCCTCAGGAGAACTGTGGATTTAAACAGAAAGAAAACGTGCCCCACTACGACTTTGCATTTCTACTCTTGAATTTTTAAGGCATAATATATTTTATTTAAGCTACTATTGAGAGCCCGTCTTGCTTAAACCCAGATTTAAGCTTAGAAATTTTGCAGTACATGACATCTTTTAGGCTCAGAATCATCAAGTTAACTCTTTTGAAGGATGTAATTTAATGATTTCCTACCCATGCTTAAAAACCTAGAGCTCCCAAACAGGACTGAACCTGGGTTCTCTAGATGACTTGCACACATGCTAACCAATACACCACTACAACCTTTTCCCACTTTTAACTTTTTAACTTAAAAAAGTTTTATTAGTATACTACAAATTAAAATGTTCTTTTTATATTATGCTCAACCAATTATTTCTGCATTAGATCATTCTGTTATTATAATTTAATAATCATATCAGCTTATTTACGTTTTACTTATAAATTACAAATAATTGATTAAAATTAAACAAATAAATGAATAATGCTTTTTATATTTATGAAAACTATATCATTGTTATATTTTTAAAATTAAATATTGTATTAGTTTATTTGACTAGTGTATCTCTATTATATATTTAATCAAAGAATTATAGACATTGGCAGACTTAAGATAGAGCTTTGAAGGGGAATCCCAATTTTAGTTCTCCAAATTTGATTTTATGAGCTCCCCCCCCCCCTCAAAGTGTGTTTGGAAAGTCTGCTTATGTAGTTAGGTACTTTTTATATTATAGTTAGTTTGAAGGAATGTATTCATTGTTATTTTAAATATTTATTTTATATTTATGGTTTTATTTCTTAATTTGTTTAGTTTTTATTTTAGTTTAAAGAAATATTTTTAAAAATAATTGTGTAGCGGACATTTAATGTTGTTTATTGGAATCAAGGATCTTGAATAAAGGGGATGACGCACTAAGTCAATTTGCCATACAGAAAAGTGACCCCATCCAAAAGTTTAGAAGCAAACTCGACAACCTTGCTACATAACCTGCGTTTGGCGCCTTTTTTTCATTATAACCAAGGGGACGGTAAGTTTGCTTCTATTTCTCTATCTCATACAACTTCTATGGGGTCAGAAATGTTCCTGAATGTGTCATCCCCTCTATTCAAGATCCTTGATTGGAATAGATATTGTAATTATTGACATTTTAGTGTTTGGTACCAAAAGTTATTGACATTTTAGTTTTTTTTACCATTAAGTTATGGACATTTCAGTGTTTGGAACCAAAAAGTAATGACAATTATTTTGTTCTGTACCAAAAAGCATTTCCTTTATTTTCTGGTAATGGAACTTGATTTTTCTGTGCCAGAAAATATGTGGTCTGTGTTCAAGGTTTGTGGTTACTGTGAGCTGTAATGTTTCAGAATATTTCTCAATCAAACAGGGTTCTCAATCGACTAATGACAATAGTTAAACAATTAAGTCCCTGTCGATTTGAAGGCACCACCTCTGAAAGAATTAAGTATCAAAGCCCTGTTTTATTCTATAATGAAGTATACCTCATAAGCATCATTTTCTGAAAATTGGTTAAAAATGTTATTTCATCAACTGTCACACCTTCCACTTATGTGTGAGATAAATTACTTAATTTTGAAACCTGCTCTAAATTTTGTTTTAGTTTCTTAAAAAGTTTTAGCTGTTTAAAGTATGTACTTATATTATTGATCTATGTTGCTCATTACTTTTCTGTCTAAAGCTAATTTAAAATTTTAATAAATTATTTCTTGAACATATCTGTAACTAAGTAATAACAAGTAAATAATTATTAAATTTACATAATTTGATAGTACTGAGTTTTGCAAAACACGAGTAGTAGTTGAGACAATATCATATGTACAATTATTTTAAATATCATTTGCATAATTATATTATTTTGAAAATTAAATTTATTTAAAGTTTGACCAAGAATTTAAAGCTCAATGTTTAAATTTCAAAGAAGCCCTGCTACTTGGTGTATGAAAAATTTAGACGAAGTTGGAAAGCATATATTTTGGTACTCCCATTATGGATGCTCCATTTTTAAAGAAAGAGAGCTTATTTTTTTACACTTTCCTCTCATATTTTTTACATTTTCCTCTCAATTAAATTCCCAATAAAATTATTTTTTTAAATTTTTATTTTGCTCTAAATGAGTCTCTAATTTTCAAATTAAAAATTTTATGATGGACATGTTGTGAGATAGAATAAGAAGTGAACTGACTCCCGTAAAAACTATTGCAAGTTTTGAAAAATATATTTTTAAAAAGATTAGTTTTCTCGATATTGAAAAATGGCTACAACTCTGTGATTGAGTGAAGAATGTCAAAATTCATAATATTTTGTAAACAAAACCTTTATGTTGTTTTATTTAAGCCTGAAAAAAAATGTTTTCATGTTTTCTTTGGTACTAATTTTTGTCACACAAAGTAACCTTCATCAATGACAGGCAATATGTCATTGTAACCTTTACTTACCTTTAGCGACTACTGTAACCTTTACGGTTACAGTAGTCGCTAAAAGTACTCCTAGTGGCCAAACTTTTCTTCTTTTGACATTCACAGACTTTACTCCCCTTATACGTGAGTTAAGTAACTCGTTAACTAATCCACTTTCTGTAAAAATTTTAAAAAATTTGAAGGATATTTTTTAATTAATTTATTTTGATTACATGATCTCAATTACATACAAAATAAGTGTTTATATGTTCTGTATTTTCTCGGTCTACCATTTGTCAAATTCAGAAACTTATGTTTTAATATTATATCATACTGACAGCAATAATAATAAATGTATTTTTCTTCATAAGATGAATTATAGGTGGGTGGTTTGCGCTGACGGCAAGACATCGTTTAAACAAGTTAGTTTAGCGTTTTAGTGTTTTATCATCTTGAATCGCACATGGGTATATAGCTGTTGCACGATGTTTCCAGCGTTGACCCTACTTAACAAAAAATATTATTGTACATTTATTTTTTTTTACCACAAACACTATACAATTTTGTTAACAATTTACTGTAAATAAATAGTATTTTCACATGAAATAGGCAAATAATGGTAAAATCACAAAAAATGTTTCATCAAAAAATCTTTATTCTTGCTCTTAGTCTCTTTATTTCTTAAAATTAAGACCATATAAGTTAATCTCAGGAAAACATTATGAGATGAAAATAAAAATAAGTCATAAAATAAATCAAACATTGAAGAAGATTGAAAGAAAAACAAAAGATAGATTACCTTTATGTGTTATGAAACCTACTTTTTATTAGCCCCCTTGTGGCATAGAGGTACATTACTAGAGGGGCCCTATTGGTTGAGTTTTGAAACATTGAAAAAGTAACCTGAACATCTCCAACTATCAATATAATCAAATAAGCAGAACAAAAATACAGACTCTTACATAGTAGAACGTTTAAAATACAAATCAAAACACAAAAAATCTGAGGGAAGACAAAAACAATTATTATATTATAACCTTAACTAACTCTTTCGAGGTGGTTTTAATGAGGTTACACAGAGCCCCCGAGAGCCCCAAAAAGATGTTTCAGGACTTTCAATGTAATGATATAGGCCATGCCCCTTCTAGTATATATCTCTATGCCTTGTGGTAATATTTGATAACGCCTAGAAAAATTGTGTTTAATCTCTAGCTAACCGCCGGAACAAACCGTCCTGCTATATACTCACCCAAAGTTTGTTTTAATAATAGCTTAAATTTAACCAAGCGATCTCCTCAATGTATTCTTTGATGTTTATAAAATTCTATTTTTTCATTGTCTTTTTATTTTAGTATGTATAATTATTTTTATACGTTATGTATTTAACATCGCATTTATTTACTTTTTTTATACTTTTTATTTATAATTGTATTGATAATTTAATTTATTGTATCATTGTTAACTCATCTCATTTAGTGGAACCAAATGAAAATGACTTTGTTCCAGGTTTTTATACACCTCTTTAATATCAGGAATTTATTGTTCTCTTTTAAATTTTTATGGAAAAAATAATGCCCACAAGGTTGGTAATAATGATATTATCTGCCCAAAATCTACTCATACAATTCTGTTTAATTTTAACTTTTTTTATTCAGTAATTTTTAAATTGATTTTTCTTTTAAATAAACAATTTGGTTGCTAGAATACAGGACAAAGTAATACAATAATTATTAAAATTATAATTATTATTCAAAATTAAATTTAATTATTAAAATTTAAATGATAAAATTGCCTGGATAGCAAAAGACTACTAGACTTAAGTTGCACATGATATTAGTTTTAGAACTTTTTCTAAGAAGGTTAAGACAGTTATTTTATTTTTATTTTATTTACAGAAATAACGGGCAAGCCCAATACAGTAAAAAGTACAATGGAAGTTACAAAAAGAAACATAACAAAGAAACAAAACAATCAAATAAAACATAATATAAAATTAATAGGAACAATAAAAAATATTACAGCAAATATTCATTCAAAAATTACAAGAATTATAATCTGGTTTTGGCCTTCGCTTAGTAAAGTCTTTTTAGACTGGTAAAGTAGAATTATGCCCATTTTTTGATCCAGTTCTCTGCAGGAATCAACATTTTGGAAGTGTATTAGTAGTGTGATTTCAATAATATGGCAATAACTTTTTGCATTTTGCAATTTTTTCTATACCCAATGGTGGGATGAAAAGAATTCTATCCCTAATGTTCGGTTAAAAAATGTTCTATACCTAACGATCGAATAAAAAAATGATTTCTATCCGTAATGGTCAGATAAAAAAAATTTGATGAGAATTTGATTCTGGCACCATAGTCTTCAAGCCGGGCCAATTGCATTTTTCTATTCTTGCGCACTAATTCAGTATTTGCTAAATTATTCGGTATATGCTTCATGGATTTTCCAGAGGATATGGGCATTTTTAGACCGTACTTTGTTCAAAATTATGCTCGCCCTTTTATTATCAATATTGCACTAAATTTTAAGTTGTCGTACAAAGCTCAGTCCATGCTATTTTACAAAATGTTTTAGCGCATTTACTTTGGTAAATCCATGCAAATTGACAAACAAATAATATGCTACTGTTTCGACTATGAAGCATGAACCATAAACTTAAGCAAAAACTGGATTGGTGCCCAAAAAAGCAAGCATTGCAAAGGAAATTTACCTGCCCCAGGGACCTCTGGTCCAGAATTATTTTATAGTTATAAACTTATCAAGTGAAAATTTATCGATAAACATTTTTCTCCGAAACCAACACTCGAACCCGGGCCCCTTGGCTGGAATTCTTTGATTAATCGGATTGGCTCCAAACTAGTATTATTTTATTCAGAGCCCCAAAAAATATTGAAAACCACTCCTTCCATATTTTTATATTTATAATTATTTATCTTCATTTTTATCAATGTTTTGGTCACTTTGAGTACTTTTATCGACTCTGGATGGGTTTTATTCCGCTCTGGGACTCAAAATAAAAAATAGAATTTTTTAAGGGCAAAAAATTTCAAAGATTTAAAAAAAATCTGACTCAGCAAACGAGTTAATTATGTTGCAACAACCTGGTTAAAATAGCTCTTTAATAGATAATAAAAGTAAATTTTTATTTTTGGTTTCACTAAACCATTTTCATAAATAAACAATAAATCAATTATAATTTCTTTTCTTTAGTTTTTTACTCAGGAAATATTATTTTAAGAAATGTATTTAAAATCTAAATGTTTTTGTATGTATGTATTTTATTGTAGACCATTTTTATTGAATAATATCAAATATTCCTAATTAGACAGTTGTATTTTGGTAGAATAAAGTTGCAAAATTCTAATATCAATTTAGGTTGAATTCTAAATAAGTATTAAATTTGTTTTATACTATGTGGTTATTTGATGATGCCTTGATTAGATCTTATTAATTTATCTTATTATATAAATATATTATATGAATAACTAGGTAAGGTTTGAACAACCTGTTTATGAAAGATGGATGGGAACAAACTGGTATTAATAAATTACATTACAAAATATTCTGAACTGTGTGGAGTTAATTATTTAAAAAAAGCTACAGTCTCTTCCATAGAAACTATCCATGTAAAGCAGGCTTGCAACTGTTTACATTCATTATCAGTGCTGATAAAAAGCAAGGAAGGAAGAAAAATAAAAAGTTATTGTATTTAAGACATAGGTTGAACTCAGAAGAGGTAGGAATCCGAGTACAAAAAAAACGCTTGGAATCTCTGGGCAGTACTCATAAATAATTGACACATAATTTTAATGATACCTTTTTTTACTCTTTAACCCGTAGGGTCATTAAGCATTTTCCCCTCACTCAAATCTCACTCAACATTAACCGATGATAGCTTGTTTTATGGCATTAAATTATCTATTAACATAATTTACTTTTTTTAACTGTTCTTTATTTTATTTTTTAAGCATTAAAACTTTTATGATCGAAACCACAATTACTAAAAATTAAGGTCCGTTAAGAATCATTTAAGATTAAAAAAAAAATGAAGACAAAATTACAAAAATTTGAAATTGTTGTTGTTTCTATTTAAAAAAAACAACGTTAGAATAGCTGAAATGCTCCTTGGGTGGAGAATAGCTAAGAACATGAATCTTAATGCTCAATGCCTAGGATGCATTTGAGACGCCCAACCATTCAGTTCTAAGCGATTTCTGCAACACGGATCAATTTCTGAGTGCGTATTCAAAACTGGCAGGAAATATTAAAGTGAGTGAAAGGTTTAGCAAAAACTTGGCCACTGGTAGAAAAATTAAAAATCTAATCAAAAAATTACAGGGTGTTCTATTTTTTTTATTTTTGTTTTTCATTTCCGTTTTTATTATTTAATTTTTCTAACTGACAACAATGACCAACTTAACAATAAACAAATAACCATGCTCTACACAACTAAAAGTTTTATTTGAGAGAGTTTTAATTGAGTCAACCACTTCTGGCCATCATCAGTCATGCTTTGAGTGTTAAGAAGCTATATGTAGTCCTTTAAAGGTCTATAATGCACTCCATTTTAATTGTATAGAGACTGTATATTTTTTGATTACTATATAACTTTACAACGCAGCAATTTAGAAATATGACCAACTTAATCTTAAAAACCAGACTATTATATTGAAGTGCAATCAGGACGTAGAGTCTGGTCAGTAGAATGGTGGATAAATTTTGACTCCCACCCCCCACCCACCCCATCCCTTCTGCCTTTATGATCAGAGTTCTCTGAATGGTGGGGCATTACCAAAGAGGCTAATACTATTAGTAATACTAATAGTATTAGTAATACTAATGCTATTTATTAGTCTCTTTGGGCATTAAAAATGCACCCCTGCTCTACTACTTTATATAAATATATTAAAAAAATAAGTTTTTTCGAAGATGATTTTGAATGCAATACCATCATGACTTTTCTTAGTCTGTATCAACTTGATTGTTGTATCCCTCCATTTTACTTTATAATTCAATGGCATTACTTCACCTTATTAGTATAATAATATTTCATGTTAAATGTTTGACTGTTCTCTTTTTAATAAATGTTTATTAATCATTTGTTTATTTTTTTTTATCTGATTGCTTCTTCTACTTTAAAGGGGAATAGACGACTTTTAAGTACAATTAAAGAGGTTATATTTATCGCGAGTTGAATAAGCAATGCAAGAATCAGCTATTGTCAATAAATGCTGTTGGATATGAATATTTCTGAACCAGTATTGACTAACGCCATTATCTGGAGGCAGGATAACACTTGAGCTCTCAACTAATTAAGTTATATCAGTGAATAACTTCTAGTCTCAATGAGCACGATGAGCCCTCTGAAGATAAGTAGGGAAGGTTTTATTGATGGGTTTATAGGCAAAGCATTATTACGTCAGACTCACTCACCACTCACTCACATATCTCAGCAGGGTTGTAGTGGTATGTGAGTGAGTCATCTGACGTTATGGTGCTTTGTACTATTATTTACTTTGATCACACTGTTTGACAGGGGGTTCAACCCCAACTGTTCACTCGGTGTTTTTAAACCATAGTTTAGACTAAACCCTGATAAAAAATGAGCTTCAGGGTTGAATCCCACATCTGCTGATAATGGGATTGAGGCAAAAATATTTCAAGGATATCCTTGAAAACCAATAGCAAGTATTGGTGGTAGTTTAGTTTTTTCCAGATATTTTTTTTACTGACTAGGTTAAGAAAAAGACTTTAGTTCTACAAATACTTTATAAAATGCAATATATTTCGACTGTTACGTCGTCTTCAGGCAATATCACAAACAAAGATAAAAATCACATAATCATAGAGGAATATATAGTTACTCCTAATCAGTGCACATAATAACTAAATACTAAAATATGAATTAAAAACTAAAATATTATTCCAAAAATTGCACACAACTAGTAATTTTTGGACTTATATTTTAGTTTTTAATTCATATTTTAGTATTTAGTTATTATGTGATTTTTATCTTTGTTTGTGATATTGCCTGAAGATGACGTAACAGTCGAAATATATTGCATTTTATAAAGTATTTGTAGAACTAAAGTCTTTTTCTTAACCTAGTCAGTATGGAGTTCTACACAAAAGATAAAAGAACACTGAATAATCTATTGGATATTTTTTTTTTATAAAATAAATAAACTAAAACAGCTTGGGATAACAATTGTTTAAGAAAAGAATCTTTAGAATTTTATTAAGATCACAATGTAAAAAAATTGCTCTCTATTTTTAAAAATGGAGCATCTTTTATTGAAATATTGGCCATAATATTTTATCATTTAAGAAAAAATCAATAGGTATCTATGACACTTACTGAGTGCATTATACCAGACATGGATTGGATGAAACTTTAGTCTAAGATCTATAGCATTGGATTGGGCTCGCCTTTCATATGTATTATCTACTGTAATAAAGCCAGGATAAATAGGGGCTGTTTAGCTCTTCTTGCCAGACTATTTCTTAATAATTTAATGTAAAACTGATTATGCTGAAAAAGTTAATAAAGGACAGAAAAAAGACACAAAATAAATTAACATTTATATTTATATAAATAAAATTGATTGAGTTTAGTACATGTCTTCATTTAAATAAATTGGAAAAATGTGCATAGAGCAGCAATTCAAAGTTTCCACATTTAATAACTGCAATAACCAATTTCAATGAGACAGCAATTTTCTTTTTTATAGATTTATTGGGCAAGTTTGTATAAAATAAACCTCTGGGCCACTTTGCGGCCCACACAATTCCTTGAGGCCACTTGGCAGCCACATTTTTGGCTATCCAAATGGTGCAAACGGTATATTTTTATTTTAACCATGGGAAGATAAGTTTGGTTTATCTTGTACAACATCTATGGGGTCAGAGAAGTTCCTTATCGTGTTGTTCCCTTGATTCAAGATATTGTCATGTAACTGTCTTATCATTTTGACCTTAACCCTGATCAAATAGCTATTAAATAACAAGAGTTAATTTTAATTTGTCTCTTCATCTTTAATGAAGTTGTATTTGTTTCTGAAATTGGTTTTTTGCGAGCTTGAATATGTTTTTATACTAATAACGTAACTTATAAAAAGCTAACAGTTGTGCCTGGTTAATAGCAGTCTTTCTCTTGGTATAGTAAGCGTATCAAGTGCAGCATATACGTGGGATCTCATGTTGGCCGATATGTCTTGATTCCTACCAAGAATCCATACAAAGTCTGAAAAAAATCATTAAGCCATTGTTACATAGATGTCTCGATAAAACCTTCAGTTAAAAAACAAGGTCTTGAAGTAATTTTACAAAGAGGTAATTCGTACGCATATACGTACATACGAATTACCTCTTTGTTGTGGTGTTGTTGACTGCAAATAATAACAATTTGCGCTAATTTTCAATAATACATTCAAATATAACACAAATCAGGTAGATAACATTGACGTCTAACAGTAGTTATGTATGTACCAAGTTAGATTAAAAATAAATCGTTGAGTGAATGTAAATACTCTTTGAGATCAACCAAAAGAGCGTGCAGATTACGGAAATAGGCTTCATTTATCACAAATCCGGCTAATTACTGAAAATTTTGAAAAAAAAGTTATAAAAAAAGTTTGTTGGTGATCCAGTGTTCTAGAAGACCGTGGATATTCGACCGCGCCTTATAACAGAACTACAAATATGCTAGGTTTCATTTTTCCCAAATAAATGACGTATAATTTTATTACAAAGTTAAAATCCAAAGGTAATCTGGTTCGAGTGTATCTCTCTATGTAAAGTAATATATAAACCAAGTTGGGAAACTTCTATACTATCCTGTGTTAAAAAATTCAGACATGCGAGATCAGCTGATTGATGGCTCAAAAATAAAAAAAAAATACGTAGAGATATATACTAGAGGGAGCATGGCCTATCTCAATACATTGAGAGTCCTGAAACATTATTTTGGGGCTCTCAGGGGCTCTGAGTAAGTTAAGGTTATAAGAAATCGATTTTTTCGGCTTCCTGCACATTGTTTGTGTTTTGGTTTTATATTTTCAGCGTTCTACTATATAATTCACTGTAATTTTGATCAGTTCATTTGATTATTGATAGTCGAAGGTAGTCTATAAGGTTATTTTTTCGGTGTTTCAAAATTCAACCAAATGGGCCCCTCTAGTAATATTTCTCTATGAAAAAATAGATTAAAAGGGAATAACTGCGCATGCGCCTCTTAAGATTTACGTTCTTTTTACTTAGTTTTATTGGCGACCCTGATAACATAAAGTGATTTTAACTTTTTATCGTGTTTTCTTACTTTAATATGTACGTCATAGTTTAATTTGTGAAATGAATGTTAAAATAAATTAGATAAAGAAAAAGGGAAACTATAGTAAAGGTAAAGTACATCTTTTTATTAAAATTTTGAAGAACATGCAGACGACAATATATTGCCTTAAATTTAAGTACCTTAAATATAACTTAAAATTACGATTGCTTTAATTATTTTAAAAATGCTTGGTTAAAGTTGTTAAATTACAAATAATATTTAAAGGGGAAAAACAAATATCACTCGCCAAAATGTACTAAGGTAAGTAGTTCACTCGAAAAAAAAATTTATTTAGCCGCTCGTTTTAAGTAATTTAAACAAACCTAGTATTTTAAGATTCGCACTTAAACCTTTTTTTTAATGTGACAAAACATAATTTTTACACAAAATATTAACATTTTATATTAAAACGTACAAAGAAATGCAATAAATACAAAAATTTTGGGTACTGTAAATAGTTTGTTTACATTACTACCGCGCTCATAGGAAAATTTGAGCTAACTCCCTGGTGGACAAAATGTGAACCACATGCTAGGTCTGACAGAAATCGCGTTTGTTTCCCTACTTGGTTTATATATTACTTTATCTCTGTGTAAGAAATAATTATTCTACGTTCAATTCAATATGGTTTGTATATCTATTGATTTTGCCGGATCACTAATGTTAAGCTGCATCGGGCGAGGTCAGTACCTCATGGGTGGCCGCTAGAAATAAAACGGGTGTTTTTCTGAATGAGGACTCGCGAAGCGAGTGAAGTGATAAGGATGAGCTAGAGAAAAAACTACAAAAAAATACACCGTATAACCAATTTTTTAATACAATTACAAATCTTTTATCGGTGTACCAAATACGAGTTGACGTTTTTCTTCTTCCTAATGGTTGGACCTCAAAAAGAAGGGTGCTGCAGCAAAGAAGTCCAAAAAAGCAAAATAATGAAGAATAGCATTTTTAAAGCATTTTTTGTCACATTTTTAGCAACAAGGTTACGGAGCGAATATAACTGTAGTTTGCTTAACGATATGACCGTCCTCAACAATTCAACGGAGTAACGGAGCGGACATTGATTATGCTTGGGTTAAACACTTGACAAAACTGAAGAATTTGATAACAATAACATTTAAAGTCCTTTTAGGTAGGGGACCTATAGCCCTCAGAAAATTCAGAACATTTGTAAAAAAGAAGTTATTTCTTGTGTTTCTTCACAGTTTACTCTATAGCTCCAAAACTAAGTGACGGAACAAACATTAAAAATACTTTAACACTAATACCAATTTAATTTCTTAGTCACTTTTTATCCTCAGAAAATCCAAATCCAGCACAAATTATGGAAATTGACGACTTTTGTGCTGTATATATATATATATATATATATATATATATATATAATATATATATATATATATATATATATATATATATATATATATATATTATATATATATATATATATATATATATATATATATATATATATATATATAATATATTCTCTACTGCTCCTATTCTAGGTTACGGAGAGAACTCAACCGATGCTTGGCTCAATCACTTATTAACTCTACTGTTTAATTTAATACCAATTTTATTCTTTAGTTTTATTCTTTAGTCCTTTTAGATACTAAGCTAAATCCTTAAGTAAGAGTCTAAAGTGAAAATTAAGTGAAAAAAGAAGAAGCAACGGCTCAAAAGAAAAATAGACAACAAGAACAAAGGAGACTATGAGAACAACAGACAAGTGATAAACATGGAATGAAGGCAGAAGAATAAAGAACGAAAGTAGAATGAGGAAGAAAAAAGATGAAAGAGAAGACAAATTAAAAAATGATTAAATGGAAGAAGATGAACTGACGGCTCCAGACATGGAAGATGAGGCTACGAAAAACCTTTACAGAAGATAAAGGAGGAATAAGCGTCCGGCTACTCTTCCCCTCGAACTTTTAAAAATGGGTGCTATAATGCAGTTGGTAGCACGACTCTCAACAACCGTCAGTGCTGCCCCTCATCCGGTTTCACAAAAAGAGAGTGTGGAACTAACTGTTAGGCCCAGTACCTTGCAAAATCCCATTTGAGATATTTAAAGCCATGATGACGATACCGAATTTCAAGATGATAGAAAGATCGAAGAAGGGCTGTCCTGATGGCAGGCTTAGAAAAAGGTCCTCTAAGGACTATTTAATAAAATTGATATTAAATTTTTTAGGGGAGTCCTAGTGTTTAAACGGAAAAGGAGCATGGTCAATCTTCGCTCCGTCACCTATTTGCAGATAAATGTGGCAACAATTTTAAAAAGCCTTAAAAATGTTATTTTTTGCTCTATTTGGCTCAACTTTGCTATTTTTACACTTTGCAGCGCAAGCAAAGCTTCCTTATCAATCTTCCACAGTAAAGCATATAGATAGAACTGATATTACTTTTTCCAGCAAAGCTTCTTTAATAATCTTCCACAGTGAAGCTTCTTGAGCGAAAAAATGGCCTATTAAAATTCTAATTTAAACTATGCTCCAATAAAACTATGATAGTGGGCTGACATGTGGTCCCAGAGTTATTGATGTTAAGAAGATTATGCAATTTTTTTGTTATATTGCCATATTTTAACTAATGATTGTATCAAACGCGAAACGCAGGTTATGTGACAAAGATAAGTCGAGTCTGCTCCTCAACTTTCTTCTGTCCTTGTCGTTCAGGGATTTTCTGGTTTTTAAGTCAATTAAAATAAAACAGTTAATAAAAGAAAAAAATATTACATTGTCCTATTAGTTTATAGTAAAAAGAATAATGAAATTGTCCTAAATTGAGAGGTAAGTTTGCCTCTAAATTTAGGACCTGCGCAATTATCGTAATAATTGTATGTATGCGCAGTTCGTACCAAGCATGCGCAGTTTATTTTTGACAAGTTTTTTGTGATGGATTCTTCTCTATTTTGTGTTCTTGATGGGGTCACTTTTTTATATGGCAAATCGACTTAATGTGTCATCCCTTTAATTCAAGATCCTTGTGTTAACTCCACCTCTCGAAGGGATCAGCATTTTTACCTATAGGATTACTTGCTAAACTGATTTTGGCGCGGTGTTAGCAGAATTATAACTGTAATGCTTACCTGCATGAAAAAATCTCATATTAGTGCATGAGTATATAAGTGCATAATCAGAGTAATCTGTATCTAGGACTGTGTAAGTGCCAGAACCTGGAGCTAATCTAGATAGATAGCCCGGCACGTCTCGCAGTACTAACTCCAGTATGCTGGCGTTTGTTTGGTTTATTTCTGATCTATAGCTGGCTCGGCTCAGATCTTGCCTCCTAGAAATTAAAGTAAGATTATGTGAAAGAAAAATACCGTATTAAATTAATTTTAACTACAAATAAGATATATTGTGTGTGTGTATATATATATATATATATATATATATATATATTATATATATATATATATATATATATATATATATATATATGTATATATATATATTATATATATATATATATATATATATATATATATATATATATATATATATATATATATATATATATGATAGGTACATTTATACATATAATTTGATATACATGTACCACTCGTAAGCTCTGTTTCCTGCGGCGCGCAAACATAAGTATTAAGAATTCGGTATATGTTGATACAGGAATGTATAAGGGCATCAGAAAAATTCAAAGAGTCCTCACAACACACCAAAATCGATCAAATCAAAGAGTCCTCACACACACACCAAAATCCGATCAAATCCAAAGAGTCCTCACACACACACACCAAAATCCGATCAAATCCAAAGAGTCCTCACACACACACCAAAATCCGATCTGTAGTTTAGGCTGTAGGTGCATCAATTTATATTAAAGTACCATTTTCTAGCATAGTTTTTCACTCCGAGTTTAGTATAGGAATGTCGAATATGAGATTTTATCAAGTAGGAATCTATAAAGTCCCTACTCATCAAAATCTGTTTAGTAGTTTAGACCATAGAGATATATACTAGAGGGGGCATAGCCTATCTTAATACATTGAGAGGCCTGAAACATTTTAGTGGGACTCTCAGGGGCTCTGTGTAACCTCATTCAAACCTCCTCCAAGAGGGAGTTAAGGTTAATTAATCAATTGTTTTCGGCTTCCCGCAGATTGCTTGTGTTGTGATTTGTATTTTAAACATTCTACTGTATAATTTACTGTTTTTTTGTTCTGTTTATTTGATGAAAATGATAATCGAATGTGGTCAGGTTACTTTTTCGATGTTTCAAAATTCAACCAAGGGCCTTTCTAGTAATATATCTCCATGGTTTTGACTGTAGGTGCGTCAACGTTAACGTCAATAAAAAGTCATCAAAAATGTAATTTTCAACCCAATTTTTCTATTTCTGTTTGGCCAATTTGATTGAACTTTTATATTTTTGTTTTACAAGACACGTCTTTTAAAGATATTATTATATTATTTATGTCCCTTTAGCCCTTTTTACGATTCAGACCTTAAAATCCCGCCCTGGTTGCGTGCAGTATGAGAGTTTTTGACTTGTTTAGCGCATCTCCTTTGGAAAAATTTGCTAATAGGATAGACGTCATGGCAGGATTCGGACAACGACACAAATCCTAACATAGAGATATATACTAGAGGAGGCATAGCCTATCTTAATAAATTGAGAGGTCTGAAACATCTCTTTGGGGCTCTCAGGGGCTCTGTGTAACCTTATTGAAACCTCCTCTAAGAGTAAGTTAAAGTTATATTAAATCAATCGATGTCAGCTTTTCCCGTATTGTTCGGTTTTTGTTTCCCATTACAAACGTTGTGTTATATAAGTTACTGTATTTTTGTAATGTTTATTTCATCATATTAATACTCAAGGGTGTTTAGGTTACTTTTTAATGTTTCAAAATTCAACCGATAGGGCCCCTCTAGTAATAATATCTCTATGAATCCAAAGGTAACTACTTTTACTGCCTTGGCAGTGAAATCGCTAATCAAACACTTTTTCGAGTCAGAAAAGTACCTAATTTACTGCTGCTCTAAAAACAAATATGAATTTTAATTATAAGTAAAGGTTACTTATATATGATTAGAAATATGATAATTATTATACAGTGAGTAAAATCTATTAAGCTTTTTTAACGTAAAGAATTAAGCAGATGTTGTAATTCTTTAAATAGATTCCCACATTCATCATTCCTGAGAGTTGGCACCTCATACTCACACACATCTATTCTTCTAACTTCTTGTGAAATATCATAATAACTCAGTGGAGGTTCACACTTAATCGCAATAATCAATCACACCTTAATCACGCCCTCTGTGTTCATAATCATTTCTGTTTATAATCGTTTGAAATATTACTGAGCACTCATTTCTTGTCAACCTGGTACTATAAATCTGGTAGATTAATTATTTATCTACTGTATTTTGAAGAAATTAAACAAGATTTTATGGACGAGAAAATATTTAGGAAAAGGAGTTGGCAATATTGGAGGGTTAGTTGGAAGTAATCCATTGTCAGTACTATTTACAATTAACGACGTTTCGGGAGCAGGTACTTCTCCCATCATCAGGTTCGTCTTGAGAAAGACGGTGTGTGAGTCAAGTGTTGGGTGTTAGGACTTTAACCTAACTTCGTAGGCAGGTATCAACGACTTTGTTATGCACTTTGAAACCTAGTCTACGATGGTGCCTTCCCCCCATCGTAGTCTACGAGGGGAAGGTCCAACACCCAACACTTGACTCACACACCGTCTTTCTCAAGACGAACCTGATGATGGGAGAAGTACCTGCTACCGAAACGTCGTTCATTGTAAATAGTACTGACAATGGATTACGTCCAACTAATTTTACTCATAATTCACCATTGTCACAAACTTTTACGTCTAAAATATTGGAGGGACCATAAAAGTAGACAATAATAATAGTAGCTTATTTATAGCCGTGGAATAGGGGTAAACAGGACTTTATACAACGCATGAACTGTATACTAGTGTATAAAGGTTTGCAACCAGGACTGTATACCATCCAGTGAACCTTATACTTGTGTATACAAGACTGTATACTAGTGTATACAAGACTGTATACTAGTGTATACAAGACTATATACTAGTGCATACTAGTGTATACAAGACTGTATACAACACATGAACTGTATACTAGTGTATAAAGGATTGTAAGCAGGACTGAATACCATCCAGTGAACCTTATACTTGTGTATACAAGACTGTATACTAGTGTATTCAAAATTGTATACAGAATTGTATACTAGTGCATACAGGGTCGTACACACAGGACTGTATGCCACTGCATAATATGCTAGGAGAAGATAATTTTGATCACTCAATAAGCCAGTAAGATGGAAGTAACTGTTATTACTACCATCCATATAAACAAATTGGTCCATCTTGCTACTGACTGGTACTTGCTATGTTAAACAATATGTTATACCATTAATTTATTACCATGGCAATTTAAAGATGACGTCAACCATTAGTGCCTTTTCGTCAGTGAAAGGCATTGTGAAATTAATTTTAGTACACCTAAGAGCTGCTTCTACTAGATAGAAAGATCTTTCTACTTCGAACCATTCACCTAGGAACTGAAAAAAAAAATCTTTATTATTCCCATATCCTATCTCAATACATTAAATAGCTTGAAAGCCTACACATGTATTATAATAGGGAGCAGATGTTATCTCGATACAATGAGAGGCTCATAAAAACATACAAATATATCACTATAGGAAACATACCCTATCTCAGTAAAGTAAGAGGTTTATAACTATAGATATATATCTAGTGGGAGCATATAGTTATCTCAGTACATTAGGAGACTTGAAACTATAGACATTTTTCTATGGGGATTATATAGAAAAACTATAGGGAGAAATTATAGATCTACAGGAAGAATACGATACTTCAATACATAATGAGGCTTGAAACCATAAAGATATATATTACTTGAGGGGGCATATCCTTGATTACAATGGAAGGCTTGAAACCATAAAGATATATATTACTTGAGGGGGCATATAAGGATATGCCCTTACATAGAAGGATAAGCCTTCCATTGTAATCAAGGGATTACAATAGAAGGCTTAAAACCATAAAGATATATATTACTTGAGGGGGCATATCCTTGATTACAATGGAAGGCATGAAACCATAAAGATATATATTACATGAGGGGGCATATCCTTGATTACAATGGAAGGCTTGAAACCATAAAGATATAAATTACTTGAGGGGGCATATCCTTGATTAAAATGGAAGGCATGAAACCATAAAGATATATATTACATGAGGGGACATATCCTTGATTACAATGGAAGGCTTGAAACCATAAAGATATATATTACTTGAGGAGGGGACATATCGTTGATTACAATGGAAGGCTTAAAACCATAAAGATATATATTACTTGAGGGGACATATCGTTGATTACAATGGAAGGCATGAAACCATAAAGATATATATTACTTGAGGGGACATATCGTTGATTACAATGGAAGGCTTGAAACCATAAAGATATATATTACTTGAGGGGACATATCGTTGATTACAATGGAAGGCATGAAACCATAAAGATATATTATATATATATATATATATATATATATATATATATTATATATATTATATATATATATATATATATATATATATATATATATATATATGTATACTACTTGAAGGGACATATCCTTGATTACAATGGAAGGCTTGAAACCATAGACATATCTATTACTTGAGGGGCTTATTCTTGATTTTAATCGGAGGGCTTAAACCATATAATTTCCTACTGAATCATTTTGACTTGGGACTAATTTCAAGTGTAAATTTACCAATACAAGTACTAAGTACTAATTTATTTAGGTTATTATACCTGATTTATTTTTTTTTTGCTATTGTATAGTGGCAGGATCAAATAACTCATATCGCGACCTTGACCATATACCTAATAATTTATATTTTATCCCGCAACTGTGTCTTTAACAAATAGTACAGTATATGTTTTCGTTTTTGTAAAGTTATAATAATATATTATTAGTTATGGATATTCCGCACTGATTATAGATCTGTATTACGACTTGCAGTGCATGATTCTACTTTGACAAATGTACTTAACAATAACAGAAAAACAAAACAAAATGAAGACTATTCTATCCACACGTTCATTCAGAATACGGGAAGTATAAAATACTAAACTAGATAGTAAATATTTATTTATTTATTAATTTACAAACTAAAAGTATTTTTTTGGTGAAGTTAAACCAAACACACACGAACTTATTTCGTTGACGTGAAATTCCGTCATGCGAACAACCTGACAAGCACTTTTCCTGATAAAATTGCGCTAAAAATAAATATTTTAAAGATTTTATCAAGAGTGTTTAGCGAGTTATCATCTGAAAATTATGTGTTGGATGACACATAATTATGATGTTGGATGACACATAATTATGATGTTGTTTGGATGACGAGCCACGGCGAACTAAGAAGCCCATGAAGCGGACACGATTTTTGCTTAACGATAACTTTCGAACGCTTTCTTAGATCAAAATAAAACTTGGTACAATAACCAATTATAAAAAGTATGGGACATTTTAGTAGATAAAATTCGTATGATGTCATTAAACCCACAAAATGCTTCTTTTTGAATGCTTCAGCCGAAGCTTTCAAAAATTCACTAAAATTAAATTTTCGTATACATATTCTAATGTATAAGATTAAAATGGGTTAAGTCAAATGTCCGATTCTATATCGCTCTACATATATTTTTATGTAAACAAAGCAGAATTTTTGTAAAATACGTTTAGATATTCGCTAATATCATAGCAGTTAAGATACTTACAAAACTAATGATATAGTTCAAATGATTACAAGACAAGAACAAAGTGACTGAGTAGCACTGGCGGTATTACGGGGGGAATTACCCCCCTATTATCCAAGAAAAACGAAAAGAGAGGGAAAAGGAAAGAAAAAGAGGAAGAAAAGCGTCACTTTTAATGAGGAGAAAAATATGAAACAGAAAGGAAATTAAGGTCTAATCAGCACTTTAAAATTTTCTTTGGGTCCTTCGGGCCCCATAAATTTTTTATCTTTGTGCCATTTTTTTAATTCGCCACCAGCTTTAGGCCTGTCCCCCATATAGTGCCTGTACATCAGTACGTATATGATATACAGGCACTCAACCCACTCAACGCCACTAATCGAATAAAAATCTTTTATAGGGCATTTCACGAATTGGAAATTATAATTCTTTTGGTTCGCTTGGCTTTCTTTTGGCTCGCGTGTAATTTATTGTTAGTAAGACCCTATATATGCTTAAACTTTTGAAGAACCTTTATTATTTTAGAACGATATTATTATCATGTCTCTTATTTCTCCTTGCTTGCATCGCTCTTAAACTGAAAGAAACCTTTATTAATCACACCGGTAGGAATTAAATTACATTAAACTGATCTTGTTATAAGTCCATTAATTATTATTGCGTTAATAATTAACGCAAGGTATTTAGCAATCGAAGCAAGCTCCATTTTAATTCTACATTTTCATTTTTCAGCTTAGTGAACCCGTACCTTATTACATGCTTTAGCAATCTACCGAGCAAAGCGAGCCTTTTAGCCACTTTCCTTAGGGAAATATTCGCTGCTGGGATAGGCGTCATAGCGGGAGTCAAACCTTGTAAACACGCTATATTTCGAATTGATTAATATTTTCAATCAAACTTGGTACAAAAATCAACCTTGAAAATGACACGAACCCTCTTGAAAATCAGGTATTTGTGACGTCATTAACCCGGTTTGCTGAGTCAGCAAAAATTTCAAAGAATCGGCAAAATGCAAGGATATTATATTTCGCTGCGAAAAAAGTCTTTAATTATGTTTTTGGGACGCTGAATAAAATAAAATTGGTCCGAAGTCAATACGACTACTTAGAGTGACCAAAAAGTCGAAAAACCATGAAAAATTACCGGAAACCAAATTACGGTGAATTAAAATTAAATTTCGAGTATGGTTTGTTTCCTTTGGATTTTTGGGTATTCCTTTGTATATTTGTGAATTGAATTGAATAAAACCGGTCGAAAGTCGACATGACTACGCTAAGTAACCATAAAGTCGAAAAACGGTTGTAAATTACCGGAAACCCTAAAATACGGCCGATAAACCATATATTTCAAGTGGGGAGTCGTTTTCGATGTTTTTTTGGACTTGAGAGTTGAATGAGAGTGGTCCGGAGTCGATACATGCACTTAAAGCCAGGGTACCTGGGTTCAAATCCTAAGTAAGAACAATAATTTTTTATCGTTTTTTTACATTATATAAGTTTATAACTACAAAATCATTCTGGCACGGTGGTCCACATGTCGAGCGATTTGTAATGTAACAATCCATTTTTTGCTTAGGGTTCCGGTTTATGCTTTATAACTTGAGCAGTTACCAATTATCAAGGACTACTCGTAACTTATTATTCTAAATTTTTCAAAGGAAATGCGCTAAATTTTAAAGAAACTAACTGAGTATTAATAAATGTTATTAAAGCTTTTGAGGAGGAATAGGTCCAAAATAATATTAAAAAAAACTAATTATAGTTAGAGCTTTCGGTATAAATATATCGAAAGCTCGGCAAAATTAGTTTTTAGCGAATTTTCATAATGAAAATGACGCTTATGAGGTTGTTCGGATGACGGAAGTTGAGGGTGGGAGTTAGTGGAATCGGTTCCTATTGGCTTCCTGATAACAAAAATATATGTCCGAAAAAGGTTTATATATATGTATATATATATATATATATATATATATATATATATATATATATATATTATATGTATATATATATGTTGTATGTAGAGTTTCCCCTTTCGTATGGGAACGATAACTCTCGAAGGCGTTCTCAAATTGAAACGAAACTTTGCAAATCGCGAGATGTTGAGGAGGTTACGAGGCCTATTGTTTATAAAAACATTATGACGTCATCAACCAAAGTTATGACGTTATGAAAAAAAATTTTTTTTGAAACTTAAAATGGCTTTAAAACAAGGTATCTAGTATTTAGGTAGACGGCTAGCTGAATCGATTAAGACCAATTTCAGCTCAATCGAACCATCACAAATGGCGCAATCGGTATACATATATATAAATCTTGTATATATGTATAACGTCTAGGTCAAAGACTCGTACGATATCTGTTGGGTTCAGTAGTGTTAGAGGGTGGTGATATAGTATAAAAGAGGGGCCTCTACCTCTTGCTCCATCATGGTAAGCCTACTGTCCCAGAGAGGCAGGGCAAAAATGGCTTCCACTAAACCACGCCGAGCTAAGCAGACCCGTAAAGAGGAAGAACATCGAAGTAGTCTTTATATGGTCGAAGTTATTCTAAAACGAATGCGACCAGTTTTCAGCTCAATCGGACATCCTAAGTGACGCAAACGGTATTTTTATTTTAAATAATCATGAAATATTTTTTTCAACCTTAAGATTTTACTCAAATAAACAATTTGTTTACAAAACAAATTTGACATTTTTCTTTAAATTCTATAAACAATCATAAATGTAAGTAAGAGTTTATACCCTTTTGTATAGTGGACGATAACTAAAGCTGATGAAAGATGGAACTATAATCTTTTCTTTAAAGCCTCTCAGGCCCGCGAAGCGGGCCTGTGAAACGAGGCTGTGTTTTTTTTTTCTAATGTTTTTGTTTTGGACAACACTGTCAGGAAAGAATTATGTTTGACGTATTTTATTCTAGTTTTTTGATTCGTTTCAAGATTTATTAGTTTAAACGGTAAAATATTCTTTTACGGGTTCTAACCAGGGTTTAAATGGGTTTTTACGGGCTCTACTTCGATTATTGTTCGCGAAAACGGGACGTTTTATGTTACAGTTGTTCCTTCTTCGTATCGATACTTATACCAATAAAACTCTGTGAAAGTTAAAGCTGTCTGACACTAAATTTGTGTAGCTAGAATGAATTCCGTGACGATTGTTGCGCGATTGCCGGCACAATAATGCTTCTTAATTTTAATATTATAGCATACTATTAATAATAGAGTATGAATAAAATCTCAATTAGCAAAATCAAATTTGTGAGAAAGCCTCTCAGGCCCGCGAAGCGGGCCTGTGTGGAAAGGCTGTGAAAATTCGCTAGATACATGGCAAAATGCCATGTAACAAGAACAACACATAATACAAACCAACAACAATGTGGCCGCGAAGCGGCCACAGGGAGACCCCCGGGCCGCGAAGCGGCCCGGTGGGCCGACGCCGTGGAGCGGACGAGGCGCGAAGCGCCGAGGCCGCGTAGCGGCTACGGGCCGAAGGCCCGTATTTTAATATTATTTTGGACCTATTCCTCCTCAAAAGCTTTAATAATTTAAAATAGAGATCCCTAAAAAGTTTTTTGTATTAAAATAATGCTAATAATGGTGTGCAATACCAATTTTAGAGGCATAGTTTTGTATAACCTACAGGATAATTGTGCGCATTTCCTTTGATAAATGGAATGAAGAAATGAGTTACGAGTTGTGCTTGATAATTGAGTAATTGCTCAATTATGCTTCATAAAGTTATGAAGCATAAACCTAAACCTTACGCAAGTGGTTGTTAAGCTCGGAAACACACATTCCGAAGGAAATTCGCCCGACATGCGGATTTTGCACAACTCGATATAAAAATATTTTAGCAACTTTGCGAAAGAAGCGAGCTTCTTTTCCTACATGTACGAATATATTTATATCAATCTAGCGAGCGAAACGAGCCCTTTTTTAATACACCTAATTCTATATTTTAGCAATTGTGCGAGCGAAGCGCGCCTTTGTGAATATTCTTGCATATATATATTTATAGCAATCTAGTAAGAGAAGCGAGTCCTTTTTAATAAAAATAATTTTATACATTAGCAATCTGGCGAGTAGACCGACCCTCTAATTTCCATTCATAGCATTTTTATGAACATAAAAATTTTAGCGAGCAAAGCGAGTCCTTTTATAATCAAATTCTTAAAATTTAGATAGCGAAGCTTAGCCTCATTGACTATTTATCATGGTCGCTATTAGATCTATTGTATTGACCATAATTTTGATCATGTAATGAACGATTTTTCATTTTTATTATATTTGTTTCAATTTTTTGACAATTTCTTCTGTTGCAACGTATATTACTAGCAATTGAACGAATGTTAGCGACTGCTTAATTAGGTGTCTAATTGGTACGATGATTGAAAAAAACATAAGTGTTTCTACGTGTTGCGATATATGCGAAAAATAAACCTCTTTCTTAAATTCATTCTGATACTAGCAAGACCCTGTTTTTAATTTTTTAAAGTTCGTAAATAAGTCTCCCCCCTCCCCCTGTTGCGGAAGCGTAAGATTATTGTTTTTTTTTATTTAATGTAAAATTATAACCATTCGTTAAACAGAAGCGGATCATGAAAGTTTTATGATCCGTAAACGGCGCGTACGGCGTTACCAAGCCGTACGCTTGGTACTATCTCCCCCTCCCCCCGAACCAATAAATTTTTTATAAGGTTACCCCTCCTAGGATTGGGGTCTAATACCGCCACTGCTGAGTTGCCTCCATGGTGTCGACTTAGCATAGGTATAGAGGGGAAGAGCCTTTGTTTTAGTTTTTCAGGGAGTTTAAGTCTCCCTTGCAACCACTAAGGAGGACACGCACTAATGAAGACGTTAAAATTGCAAAGATTCGATTCATATTTGTCCTATTGGCTTAAATAAATTCTCGTGACCTGCTTGCACTTAACATCGCAATTTATTTGCCCTTTAACATTTTTTTATAGGAAGAAGTTACAAATATGCTATGAAGTCGATAGTTACTATTTTCACACACAGGAAGTATTAGCGAATTTTCATCATAATAATGTCGCTTATGAGGTTGTTCTGATGACGGAAGTTGAGAGGATAGTGCCCCCCACAGGATCAACCCCCCGTTGATTTAGATTGCCTTCCTAATACCAAAAAAATTGTCTGAATATATATATATATATATATATATAATATATATATATATATATATAATATATATATATATATATATATGTGTGTGTGTGTGTGTGTGTGTGTGTGGTGTTAATTATTCTGGTTTTGCAAAACTCGGTAGTATCAAAGTATATACTACTTACTACTTATACTCGGTAGTATACTTTAAATTTAAAGTATATTTACTAAATCTACTAAAAGTAAATTATAAAAAAAACTGTATTCAATTGTAAAATCTAAAATCCAGTGAAAACAATTTGTCATGTTACCTTCTTCGTATCGAACTCCGGCATTCCTTTTAATTCCTGGCATGGTCCAGTTGAAAGACGTTGCGTACTAGAAATACGAAGTAGCGTAGATAAGATGAACGGTACAATGAGTAGATTGGACCGGGTCACCTGGTACCCCATACTGACTGAATCAAACTGAGCCACCCCACTTAACATCAGGTTTTAAAAAAGAAGGATCAAATACGTAATCCTCTGAGACAGGATACGGGTCTCCATTCTTCTGCATATCCACGCACTAAAATTATTTAATAATTTCTTTATTCTTCCTTTAAAAACTGAAATTAAAAATGTCAATAGGTATTAAGAGCGGTGTGACCCGCTCGTTATGTCAGGATTTAGAAGAGTAAAGAAAATTAATTCTCTTTAAAAAATAATTTTAAGTTAATAATGATACGTAAAAAATATAAGCAACCTTTTTTTGTTCAGACTAATTGAAATATTTAAGGAAGAATAAAACCTGTTGGTAGTTCAGTGATATTTTGTCTAATAAATAGCTAACCAACAGTTGGGAAAATGTAAGAGACATTAGTTATAGTATGAAAATAAAAACCAAAACAGCAGAGAGACGAGAGACTAGAAGAAGCAAGCGTCTTAAGAGGATTAATAAAAAAGCTCTCATTTGACGGCACAGTCTTATTTGCTTAATTTTTACAGCCGGGGGGGGGGGTATATATTAACCGGGGGATTATATATATTACTTTGATGATGACTAAAATTTTTCTAAAATAGTAAGTGGCTAACTTCTGGGGTTTTCAAGAGATAACCGTTACAGATTTTAAAATCTTTGAAGATGTCAATTTCTGGCAAGGTGAGTTTTGTGGTGCCACTCGACAACAAGGGTCTATTAAAAAATTGCTTAAATGATCCTTTTACCCTCCACATCTGGTCACACGTCTGTGGGTCAAAGCCTAAATTTTATCACTTTTTGCAGCTTCACATTTATTTTTCAGCTTTCTTTAGCCCTTAACTTCAAGTGATTACATGTAGCTTATCCTTATGTGTTGTCTAATTCCTCACTCTCTGTGTGTCAATGTATAGTTGTATCGGCAATAAAGTAAGGGCACTCTTGAGGGAAAAAATCTAATATTCAAGTTATATTAAGACTATATGCCTTCACCCCAAGGCATAGTAGTAATAGTAATGGGGGGGGGGGAGTGTTAGTAACTACTAGGCAAGTAGGCCACGTTGTTGGACCCTTTTTGCCAGCTCCCTAAGATTGTGTTCTACTCCTTTTAAATTCAAGTGTAGGTATATTTCATCTAATCAAGACAGAAGAGCCGTGGATTTCTATAATTCCTCTCATGCTTTTTTCAAGAAATCATTCATATTTTCACTGACTCTTATAAACTAGGAACAACCCTCGCTCTTAAACCAAACCTCCATTCACTTTAAACTACAAGACAGACACGCTATAATCGGTGTACCAAATAGAAACGTTTTTTTTTTTTTTTTCGATCACACTATAGTATCACACGATTACACTATAGTATTATAATGAATCTACTATTAGGGTCCTAAATTTTGCCTATATACCCAGTTTCATTTAGGGTAAGTGATCTTTAACGAGTACCTGACAACGCACAGGCTCGAGACCACCGGCTTTACGTCCTTCTGATGGACGTGGTACGCAGAATTTTTATCCCTCTTATAAAAATCCCAGAGGCCCGTGCTGGGATTGAACCCATGACTAAATAAACTTGGAAGTCTAAAGTCCATTCATCCTGTGTATTGGCCGCGTACCTTAATTACTACACCACGGGTGACTCCTCAAGGCATAATCATGTCTCTTAATAATTGCATAGAATAAATAAATCTAAAGTAAGACACGAAATAAAAGGAAATCTTTTATCTCGTGGCAATAGCCTTTGTCTTACTTTAGATTTATTTATTCTATGCATTTATTAAGAGACATGATTATGCATCGAGGTGAAAGCAAAATATTTTGTACTTCTTCAAACCAAATTATTCTGAAAATATACCTTAAATTATGAAGGAAAAGCATAATCTGCCTATCGGATAAATGCAACTAAAATTATGAACTTAGTTAAATGGCAAAAAAATTAAATATTTTTTCAAAAATATTCGCTGACTGTATAAATTAACCATTTTTTTGGTGTTTTTTAAAGAGCCATAAGTTAGGTTGAAGTCATCCGATTTTGATGACTAAACACTCGTTTTATAGGAAATTTTATCGGCTTTAAAAAATAAGTCTCTTCATGCTTCACACACGACTTACAGGGAGCCACTTATTGCAAGAAAACTGGAATAAGTGCGATTTTATAAACTTTTGAGCATTCGCAATCATATGAAAGGCTCTACTCTGGATAGGCCAAGGATCTTGAATAAAGGGGATGACGCATTAAGGAACATTTCTGACCCCATGGAAGTTGTATGAGATAGAGAAATAGGAGCAAACTTACCTTCCCCTTGGTTATAATGAAAGAAAGGCGTCAAACGCAGGTTATGAAGCAAGGTTGTCGAGTTTGCTTCTCAACTTTCTTCTGTGCTTCTCGTGATTGTTACATTTGTGGTGCTTGTTAAGTCATTTGTGCTTATTTAATTTTAAATTTTGGTACTATACTTTGCCACTTCAGTGAGTGATAATTTAAGCTTGTTTTGTTATAATCTTCTCAAGTAATAAACAATGGGAAACCATTGAGAGGTAAGTTTGCCTCTAAAATTTAAGACCTGCGCTGTTATAAGAATTGTAAGCATGCGCAGTTTGTACCAAGCATGTGTAGTTGCTTTTTGACGTGTTTCGTGTTGAATTCTCTCTACATTTTGGTTTTCGACGGGGTCACTTTTTTGTATGGCAAATCGACTTAGTGCGTCATCCTTTTTATTCAAGATCCTTGGGATAGGCAGACTATGCTTTTCCTTCATAATTTAAGGTATATTTTCAGAATAATTTAGTTTGAAGTAGTACAAAATAAGTAACATTTTTTTCAGGTACGGCTCTTGGACTATATTTGTTTATAGCCTTTCTCTATAAGAAAATCAACAAGAAACCATCAAAATAGGTAAGATTGCCCCTAAATTTAGAACCTGCACAGTTAATGTAATGATTATAAACATGCGCAATTTGTACCAAGCATGTGCAGTTTGTTTTTGACATGTGATTTGTGATGAGTTGTTCTCTATTAATTCTTCCTGATACCTCATCAGGAACAAGGGTCATAAAGTGACCCCCACTTTGTAACATGAAAAATCGACTTAGTAGGTTACTCCCTGTATTTAAGATCCTTGGTTTCAGCCCTTCCATATCTATTACTCTCCTTATCTATTCCCATTCCTTTCTATATCAGAATAGGGTGTACACCACTTCAGCTTTCCTCTTCTTCCATGATGTTTATGACAACTAACGCAAAAGGTCATAAGCGTTATTAATAGGAGGAGTTTTGAATAACCACACAATAAATGCAGCGTTTTAAAAATATTTATTAAAATAAAAAACAATTTAAAAAACAACAAAATAAACTTTGCGAATTTACGAATAAAAAAATTCAAAAATATTTAAGAAATTTAATTTGATTTCAAACTTCCTAAAGAGACTTCATTTAAGGACCTTATACTAAGTTTTAGGTAAAGTTAGGTAATAAAGTTACTAAAATAAAGTTTAGGTAATAGTAAGGAAAATATTCAATAAAATAATTTGTATGTACCTAAAATTATGTATAAATTATTGGTAGAGTAGGAAAAACATTAATTATAGAAAAAAGTAATTAATCTTATTCGATGGGGAAACTAGAGTACCATTCGAGTTTTATATAAGCACGCACTTGATGATACTTGATACTTATGGGGAAAAGTAATGTATCTTATTCGGTAGGGAAAAACTAGAGTACCTTTATAATTAATTTTTATGAATAGATTACCTTGAGTTTTATAGGCACTCACTTGAAGAAAATCATATGGAGAAAAGTAATGGATCTTATTCGGTAGGGAAAAACTAGGTAGAATACCTTTATAATCTATGAATATGAGGGAGTATCTTGAGTTCTATGGATAAACTCATAAGTATGGAAGAGTAATGAATTTGGGGAATCACAGAAAAAGTAATGCATATGGGGAATTACGGGGAATAATAATGAACATGGGGAATTACGGGGAAAGTAAGGAATATGGGGAATTATAGAATAAGTAATGAATATGGGGAATTACGGGGAAAAGTAATGAATATGGGGAATTATGGAAAAAGTAATGAATATGGGGAATTACGGGGAAAAGTAATAAATCTTATTCTATGTTGAAACAATAGTACTTTTTATCAATGATTATGAGAGAGTACCTTGGGTTTTTCGACACGCATCTGAAGAAATTATGAGGACAAGTAATGAACCTAATTCGATGGCGAAACCTTAGAGTACCTTTAAAATGCATTTTTAGTTGTATTTTTTGAGGTATGTACCTAAGGTACATACCTCAAAAAAATACAGGGGAAAATCATTTTTTTTTTAAATAAATAAAATTTATTTTTGAAATCATTGTTTCAATCATAAAAAATACAAAGGAACTGTCAATGTGAAAGCAATATATGCATCCGCATACTTGGGTAATTAACAATAGCATGAAAGGCAATAAAATAATTATTATGATACAACAAAACATCATGAATTAACATGAAACACCATAACCCGTCATGAAACATCATAAATCATAATAGCATATTTTGAGACATCATGAATTAACATGAAACACCATAACCCGTCATGAAACATCATAAATCATAATGGCATATTTTGAGACATCATGAATTAACATGAAACACTATAACCCGTCATGAAACATCATAAATCATAATAGCATATTTGAGACATCATGAATAACATGAAACACCATAACCCGTCATGAAACATCATAATCATAATAGCATATTTTGAGACATCATGAATTAACATAAAATCAAAAACAACATGATACACAATAAAATATGACATTGCACATCGCATGAATCATAATTTGTAACATAATCTCTAATCTATCATTTTGTAGGGAAAAACTAATTAACTTTTTGATTAGTTTAAGTAATATATACAATTATTTTAACTAAGTTTTACTCGAGATATTTCAATTTTTAGTATTTTAATATTCTGAAAAATTACAAATATAAATCAATAAAAATCACTCTTAACCTAATAGTTAAATATAATTTAAAGAAGTAACAAAATTTAAGAAACATATAAGATAAACAAAATGTAACAAGTACATGAGTTGCACTGATTTGGTACTTCGTACATTTTGAAACCACAAAATATATTTTTATTGACTTTAAGTTGATCTTTCATTTTTGAGTTGAAAACAATATTTCGGAACTTCAGAAATGTAACTTTTACTCTGCGTTACTTTTTGTATAACAACTTTCGAAAATAACTTCCTATATTAGTTACAAAGAGTACAAAATACCTAAGACATAATATTTCATAAATTTGAGCCAATTTTTTTTAAATCTACAAAATTAAACACATCGTCCGAAAATCAATCAGAATTTTAGTATTTACTTTATTTATTTCTTCATGAGAAATAAATACTAAAATTCTTTTATGGCACATAGAAATTATAATAAAAATGAATATTCCTTCTTTATATGGTAAGTATATGACACCTAATGACATTAAAAAATAATACAAAAAAGTTAATTTGTAAGTAATATTTATTTAAGACTAGAAATTAATACATTTTTTGATTAGAACATATTATTATTTTTGTTGTGAGCGATAAATGGCAACAACACAAATTACAAAAAAAAAATGCTTGCAATTAAAAATGCTTGCAATTAAGAATGCTTGCTATCAGCGTTATAAAACAAATAAAATATGGTCTTAGACCTTAGACAATCATTCCACAACACATGGCTCTCTGCCTTAAAATGGTCATTACCACGAGTAAACCAAGGATGTTGAATAGAGGGGATGACGCACTAAGTCAATTGCCATTCAACAAAGTGACCCCATCGAAAATCAAAACATAGAGAAGAATTCAACACGAAACACACGTCAAAACCAACTGCACATGCTTGGTATGAAGTGCGCATGCTTATGATCCTTATAACAGCGCAGGTCTTAAAATTTAGAGGCAAACTTATAACCTAAGGGGAGGTAAGTTTGCTCCTATTTCTCTATCTCATAAACTTCCATGGGGTCAGAAATGTTCCTTAATGCGTCATCCCCTTTATTCAACATCCTTGGAGTAAACCAACCTCAGAGTATTTAAATTAACCAATAATTATTTTGTACCTACCACCCAAATATGGTAAATTTGTTACCTTTTTGGTCAATTTCATATTATGTTAAATCAGAGCATTGGCATGGCTTTGATTAAGCGGTTCTTAAACTTTTTGAAAACCAAGTCAAACTCTGTTGACAGAGTTTTATCGTTTGACATATACAACTTTAAGTCAACAAGTCACGTTCGAGTAATAAATTTGGAATTTCTTTAATATGATGACATCATGTCTTTTACATAACTACTAATACAAAGAACACATAATATACAACGACCATGTACCGGAGAAGTGGTCTGTGGCCACTTCCCGGGCGAAGTGCTCAAAAGGCAGATATCTTCATGTTTAGTTATTAATAAATCTCTATAAGTACAAGCTGTCACTATTTTATCTTATTATTTTTTAATTGTATTTTTTCACATTTTAATCTCCTTTAAAATTGTTGCGACTCCCTTGGGGGTTGCAACCTCTTCTTTAAGAACCACTGCATTAATTATTTTCTGGTTAATGTAAACTAAAAAAAATTAAATTTGATCCGAATATCACTATATTACAATAATTTTACTAAGCTCTAGTTAGACACACATAGTAGAATTTTGTTCAGAAGAACTATAATTGGTAATGTTTGAGAAATTATCAATAAGAAAAATATAATATGCATGTCTGACAATAGCTTTTAAATAATTAAATAATACGCATGGTGATACGGAATATTTTATTTCTAAATTTATGTAGTTTTCAAAAGACTCTTTGTTTCCTTATAGCGTGTTCTAATTTAAATTTTCTAAATTGATGTAGTTTGCAAAAGACTCTTTGTTTCCTTATAGCGTGTTCTAACTTAAATTTTCTAAATTGATGTAGTTTGCAAAAGACTCTTTGTTTCATTATAGCGTGTTCTAATTTAAATTTTCTAAATTGATGTAGTTTGCAAAAGACTCTTTGTTTCCTTATAGCGTGTTCTAACTTAAATTTTCTAAATTACCAAAAGCGATAGTATAATGACACCATATTTAGATGAGAGGTATAAAAACAAATATCAGCTAATTTAAACTTCCAAGCGTCAATTCAAGGTGATAGAAACAATTGATTGAACATTACAGATATTAACCTGCAATCTTCGACTCTCTACCTGATAATTATACTAGGCAGTTAGTCTAGTTCTGGTTAGAGTTCCGATTATATTATCACTTTTAATTTTATTTGACACCTATCTTGAAGGTGGTTCTTTGTTTGGTTTGTATCATAAACATTATTTATAATGTTCGTAACACCAATCTAAGAAATATAATTAGTACGTTTACTTTATACGCTTGATCAACAAGTGGATCGAATCATATTGTTTAAGCTCGCTGATGTGCCAATAATTTTTTACTTAAAAACAATTATCAAACAACTCTAAGTAAAAACCTTTAACAACAACTAAAAAATACAAAAGCATTCTATATGAACGACTATGAAAGTGAAGACACACTAAGATGTGGTGATCCCTTGTAATACATGAGTGTGAAGGCGGGCAGCTGCCAGCACGCTGCATGAATCTCAATTATTTGAAGCAGTGTATGTTTGATCGTTTGACTCAATCTCTGATTTAATAAGAAAGAATCTCTTATTGAAGACATCAGGGAGTCCATGTTCTGTGGAAGTTCTTTTTCAAGATCACGTCCGACCATTGTCATCGTCAGAAAGAGACTTTCAACTTGCTGCAAAATAAAGAGTGTAAACTATAATGATGTATTTATGACTTAGAATGATATTAGTATTAAAGCAGGCTTGTAGCCAGGAAAAACTTATGGGGGGGGGGGTGAAACCAATCACAGATGGTACAAAGTTTCACACACCTTTAAGGGAGTAATGCTGAAAACTAATTTGTCAGAGGGGGCGTGTTATAATCACTTGATAAGGAGATTGTATCCGTTATAGACCAAGAGCCCAGGGGTGTTTTGTTAATAAAAAGTGCAATGGTTGGAACCGGTCTCAATTTTTCGTGAATATCTTCCTGAACAAGGATCTGCAATTCTGCAGACTCGTATCGGATGGGTGTCCCAGGCAGAACGCACTTTACATGTCAAATTTACCACCCAAGTTAATAAAAAGTGTAATGGTTGGAACCGGTCTCAATTTTTCGTGAATATCTTCCTGAACAAGGATCTGCAATTTAGCAGACTCGTATCGGATGGGTGTCCCAGGCAGAACGCACTTTACATGTCAAATTTACCACCCAAGTTAATAAAAAGTGTAATGGTTGGAACCGGTCTCAATTTTTCGTGAATATCTTCCTGAACAAGGATCTGCAATTTAGCAGACTCGTATCGGACGGGTGTCCCAGGCAGAACGCACATTACATGTCAAATTTACCACCCAAGTTAATAAAAAGTGTAATGGTTGGAACCGGTCTCAATTTTTCGTAAATATCTCTTTACGATTTTTCGTAATCTGATCATAATCATACAAGTAATAAAAATAATAGAAAATTCGTTCCGAGGTAGAATTAAGTCAAGTAGAATTACTAAAGTTACTGAGAAAAAGTGCGAAGTAATAATAAGAAATAAATAATTTTCTACAAAATAAGTTAAACACATGAAGGAGAAAAAAAATACTATAATATAAGTAATTTATCCTTAGTCTCACTTTTAAGTTTATAAAATTCACACATTTTTTATGAATTAAGAAGCAATGACTTTAATTCTATAAGTTCATAAGCTATAAAATTAAGCTATGGCCATTTCACCCAACACTGTGGGCATCATCAGGCTAATAAACTAAACACTACATTAACAACTAAAAATCACAGAAAACAAATAAAGCACATATACATAAGACTAGAATTAAATAAATAATCACAGAATTAGCTAAAACTTAACTTTGTCAACAAATAAAAACAGACTATGGGTGAAATGGCCATAGCTTAATTTTATAGCTTATGAACTTAAAGTCATTGTTTTTAATTTATAAAAAAAATACTATAATAAGAAAAATTAAAACTAGAAAACGGAACAATAAAGAAGGTCTCACACTAAAATCGTTGTTTTTATTTAACCCTAATGGATACTATCTTCTTATCAAGATATTATGAAGGGTACAACCAACATCAATTTTAACTGATAAGTAAGCACACTAGCACTTAAACAATGTGTATGTGTAAGCACTTAATACGAGGTTATAAAAGCCCTCGTACACAGTGCACATTGCACACATGTCATTTACCTTCTTAATTCTATGTGTAATTGTCCAGTTCTTCAATATGTGTTTGTTCAATTTAGATCGTTAAGATCGTAGTGTTTAAAAATTTTAACTGTTTTTTAAAAACTTTAGTTATTTATTGAGTATCGGAACTGGCGACGCTCCTCTTCCTTGGGTCTTTGTCGCTACAGACCATGGAATTCCTGGCTAATAGAAGGAGCATATAGGAAACACTATGCTTTCTATTCCGTATACACAATAGAATTCCACTGAGAACAAGAATGCCAGTTTTCTTTTGGCCTTAAGTAGACACACCCTAAACAAAATTTGTTAACCGATCAGTCATTAATGTTCGTTGATGAAAAAAAGTTTATAAAAATCAGATACGAGGTACTTCCGAACATTTCCTTATCACATCGGATTCCCATAAAACAGCTGAAACGGATTGTTCGGTTTCGGATAAATGAGGAAAAGTAAAAAAAGGATAAAAACAAAAAAAGACAGCCGTAAATGAAAAAAATTACGCAGTTCAAAGGAAATGCGCCGTGCATGCGAATTCTCGGATCAGAATTTTATTTATTTATTTATTTATTTTTTTATTATTCATTTATTTAATTTAGCATCACTATGCTCCTTTTACATACAGAGATATTCTAAGATTTACAATGTACATCTGCATACAGCAGTATTCTCATCATTCGATACGATTTAAATTTATTTGGGATGACTCCTTTAAGAGATCTTAGATCTTCTACGTATTTTAGATCTCTACGTTGTCTATCAGAGACAATAAAACACACAATCATAAGAACAGTTTTGAATGTTCCTATTTGTCGAACGAACATGATAATCCCATGATTTTTTCATTAGAGAAATAGGTACATATGTACACAGTATATATATGTATATATATATATATATAATATATATATATATATATATATATATTATAACGGGGCCCTAGCCGTTATAATAAATAAACTTAAAAAAAAAAAAAATATAGGATGAGGTTAAAAAGAGTTTAACAATAAAACCAGGAGGTTAGTCCTTTTTGCCAACACTGAATTTATTAAAAGAAATACTGCACATATTTTACTTAAAACAAAGGCACTTACTTGTTTGAAACAGAGTTAATGGGGCGACGACACTTTATACTCAAACTTTCGGAAACTATTAATAAACCTAAAACTAGACCAACATCAGAAATTTAATGTGAGTTGTCCGCTGGGCCTACGTCAAGCACATCCCCACGTAAACCCAGGTGAGAACTGAGCTCATCTCCAAGGGAGGGGATAGGCCTCACGAGCCTTACAGGGTCGCCACTCGTACAACCCGAGAAGCGACCACTGTAGCCACTACCAAAACAAACCAACAACTAAAAATAGAACAAGAAACCGTGCATCGTCACACCATCTCCCCCCTACATAGAATTTTAAAAAAAGTGTGCCCAGAAAAATTATTAAGTTCAAAATCTTAAATAAAAAATATTTTGTTTTTACAAAAAATTTGTTTAAATTTATTTTATTGTAAAGTCATATCTGAGATAGGCAAAGAATTGGAAACCAGCAAAGGAAATCAAAGGAGAGAAAAAAAATCTACTTAATTAGAAATCCTAAGATTAAATTTGCAAATTCCAAATCCTTGGTTAACAGAAAAGGTTCTGAGAGCAGATGCAGGCAATAGGAGAAACTAAAGTAATCAGGCACTGCCAGCACAGGCTAATCCTATGGCCTCATCTGACCTCTCATAGCTTTATCTGAAACAGAAATTTTGAATATCTAATAACAAAATTAATGACATACAAAATACAAAAAAAAATATAAGGTGAAGTTAAATTTAGAAGGTGGGAACAAGTTCAAACAAATAAATTTTAATTTAATTTTGAATTGCGAAAATTAAATGAATTTTTAATCAGAGTTGTGCAGCGAAACCTTAAGGTAAGCAGTTTTATCCTAACGATAGATTTATGCTTCAAATAGAAGGCCAAGAAGCATAAACAATAGCCAAGTAAACCAACAACCTCAAAGTTCTATAAAAAACACTTTGGAAATCAAAAGGAGTAAAAACTAAGTGCCAACACAGTCGCTCTATTCAAGTGAAGTTAAGAGGACCAAAAAAGGAAAGTTTAAATAATTCTAAATAGGCAAAAAGGGATTATCAACTAACGCATTCAATGAATTTAATAAACTTTAGTTACATGGCATTAGGAATAAAAAGATAATTAAAAAAGGAGAATAGCATTAAGTAAAACAAGGGGCAACAGGATACTAGACTGCCTGACCACAATACAAGGATGTAATGAGTGACTAGTCTAACCTACAGATTGCAGTCAAGAGCTAGGCAAAGGCCATAAAAACAAAAAAAATAATTTACAACAATGCTTAAATTAATAGGTTATATCATAACTAATTTTTATAATAATCCTTAATCATAATTAGGAACAATAAAATTTCTTAATAATAAACCATATTATAATAAAAGGAGTAGGTCCACTTTTTTCTTTAAATCTAAAAGAAACTAAGATAATAAAACAAAAAGGTAAATAAAAGCAGTAAACTCTGCATAAAAAAATAGGCAAATTATCCCCCCCCCTTAATCAGATAAAGGTGGCCCACTAATAATGTGCATGGTTAAACGAACAAATACAAAATTATTTACATCAGACAACTTGTTGTCTTTTTTCTTACAAAACTTAAGATTTATTATCTAAAAGACCAAAGCCAAATAATTACATTTTACAGCCAAAACAAGTTACATAAAATATGGCATAATATTTAAATTACACAACAATACTTATATCTAATACATAGTGATCACATAAGTTTCAAAATGGTACCAAAACATAAAAAGAAAATATAGTGGTATTTAAAAAACAAAAAAAAGGTAAATGGTTCGAACCAAAAAAAATTAAATAAAAGAATAAACTGGCATACCACAAAATAAAACATAAGGCAAAAAAAAGAGAAAATGGAGGTGGCAGCCTATTCTGATGATGGTCAGGTTTAGCTTAACAAAGAGGGAACCCCAGAACATCCAAAGAGGAGGGGGGTCGGTCCCCAAAACCAAACTGACTGCCAGACTTTGAAGACAAAAAAAAAAAAGAAAGTTAATTTATATTATCATTAGATTTAAATTCTTTTAATTGGCTAATATGTCCACGTTTAATGGCACTATCACTATCTGGAGCACTAAGATTGACACTAACAGGAGTAGAAAAGTTTAAAATTCTATACGGTCCTTCCCACATTTGGGCTAATTTTGCTGATAAGCCTTCAGCACCTCTACTTAGGGTGTGCTTACGTAGCAAAACTAATTGACCAACTACATACGGTTAGGATTTTTATTTTGATTATAATATTTCTGAATCTTATTTCTTGATTTTGACAACGCCTGTAAAGTCTTAGCATTAGCTAACACAGGGTCAAAATTCTGAATAGGATCATCAACTTCAGGAATTTTTAATTCTAGATCGATAGGATACATAATTTTTCTATTTAGAAAAATATTTGAAGGTATGCCATCAATACTAGAATGATACCCAGAATTTAGGGAAAGTTGAAACCAGTTAAGATTAACATCCCAGTTTCTCTGGTTATTGCTGTGATATATTCTAATTGCTTGCTAACATTTCTAAACACCCTCTCAGCTAGATTAGACTGAGGATAATAGGGAGAAATTTTAGCATGCTTTATGCCAAGTTGGAAACAATGGTCTCTGAAAACTCTAGATTTAAAGGCGGGGCCTGAATCTGAGACAATCGTCAGGGGCATACCAAATTTAGAATATAAGTGTGTAGTTAAATTATCAATGACAGTTCTAGCTGAAGCATCTTTACAAGCCTGAAAAATAGTAAATTTAGAATAGCCGTCAACCATAAGAAAAATATACTTGTTACCACTTTGGCTACAAGGCAAAGGACCAGAAAAATCTATATAAATGGTTTCCATGACATAAGAAGGCATAGCAGAGGCCAGTAAACCGACTTGTTTACTCTGTCTTGGCTTGGATTTTTGACATAATTCACATCTAGAGACAAACTTGTCTACATCACGATCTAAGCCAAACCAATGAAACCTTTCTTTTATTCTAACAATGGTTTTCTTAATACCTGAGTGACAACAAAGCTCTGACTCATGGTAATATTTCATAATTATATTTTTCATAGAGATAGGGACAGCAATTTTATAGAGGTTATTATTTTTAGGTTTAATTAACAATATATTCTTAGAATTAATTTTATACTCTGGCAAGAACTGACCTGACTTCAAATTATTTTTAATTTCTAATAAAACAGGATCTTCGTCTTGCTTCTCAGCTAAATTACTAAAAACTTCTGGAATTTGGCATAAAAAGTTACACTGCTCAGCCAGGGAAGTATCACAATCAGTGACATCTTCAGGATCATCATCAGTATTATAATACATTCTACTCAGGGCATCAGCTATTCCATTTTCTTCACTTTTAATATGATGAACTTCAAATTGAAATCTATTTAATTGAATTATCCATCTAGCAATTTTGCCATTTTGTCTTGGATGGTTAAGAAGCCATCTGAGGGCATTATTATCGGTATACAAGTCAAATTGACTATGCTCTAAGTAAGCTTCAAATCTATTTAAAGCATGAATGACTGCTAGCAATTCCAACTCAAAAGTCGAGTAATTTTTCTCTGCTTTAGAAAGAGATTTACTATGATAAGAAATAGGCAAAAATTGATCGCCAACTTTATGCATTAGCACACTAGCAGTACCCTTATTAGAAGCATCACAAAACAAGTGAAATCGTTTACTAAAGTCTGGATTAATTAATATAGGGGGATTAGAAATTTCTTTCTTGAGCTGATCAAATGACTCTTGGCACTCTTCTGACCAAACAAAAGGGGTGTTTTTCCTTCTTAATCTGTTAAGGGGCTCAGTCAGAGCACTAAAATTTTTTATGAACCGGCTGAAAAACCCAACACCACCAATGAAGGAGGCTATTTGTTTTGGGTTCTTAGGGGGTTGAAAATTGAGAACACTCTGAACTCTACTCTTGTCAATTGAGATACCTTCACCAGAAATTAGTGGCCTAAAAATTCAACTTTCTCACAGGCAATTTAAGTTTCTCTGGGTTCACCGTAAGGCCGGCTTCCCTGAGGGCTAATAATACATTTCTTAAATCTCTAAGATGCTGTTTAGCAGTTTTAGAATACACCAGAAGATCGTCAATATAAGGAAAAACACAGCGGTATTTAAGGTTACCTAAGGCCTTATCGACTAATTTGGTCATGGCTTGAGCCCCATTACAAATTCCAAAAGGCAAAAATTTCCATTGAAATAACCCAAACGGGGTACAAAAAGCTGTAATTTCTTTGGACTGAGGGGAAAGTTCACATTGATTAAAAGCAGAATTAAGATCAATTACCGTAAAATACTTTGCCCACTTAAGTAGTGAAAAGCAGTTTCCAAATTTGGGAGGGGATTAGCAATAAATTTTTTTTTTGTTAACTTTACGAAAATCAATAACAAGGCGTACCCTAGCTTCACCATCCACTGGGGGCTTAGGGACCAGAAAGGCAGGGGAGGCCCACGGTGAATTTGAGGGCTCGATCACTCCTTGCTCTAAAAGTTTATCAACTTCTTTTCTAAGTAACTCCATTTTAGGAGGGCTGAGCATATAGGGAGAACTTCTGACAGGTTTGTCATCAGTTAATTCGATATGGTAAGTAAAAATCTTACACCTTCCTAAACGCTTTGTCACCACATCAGGAAATTCAGAAATAAGTTGCTTAATTTGATTGGTAATTTCACTATTTTCACCACTATTTCCCAAGGAATGCTCAAGACTTTGTAAAGCCTCATTACTACAAGAAATTAAATTTAAGGGAAATTTCAACTCAGGTTTAAAGGAAAAGCAATAACTTTTATTAAAGGGGTTCAAAATTAATCCAGTTTTAGAGAAAAAGTCATAGCCAAGGATAAAAGGAGCACTCAACTTATCTAAAATTCTAAAGTTGTACTTGAACGAAAACTTTTCAATTTTTATGAATAACTTAATTTCTCCCGAACTTGTAATAATCTCATTATTTGCTAATTTAATTTTGATACATTTATTTTGGTTGAAAATTAATTTATTTTTAAGAAGTTTTTCGACAACATCTTTCCTAACAGCAGTAAAGGTGGAACCAGAATCGGCTAAACCAATAAATTCTTGGCCTTTGACCTTAAGTTTTAAATAAGGCAGTAAAGGAACACTCAATTTACTTGACCTAAATTTAAATTTGAGCCTTTTGTTCTTACCTTTAAAACAGGCTTTCTTATTTTTGTAGGTGGGGGAGGACATGTTATTACAACAGTGTACTCCCCCCCTTACGCGTTTTTTGAATTATGATTGTTAGACGGGTCGTTGCTTCTCCTATTGGTCTTCGAATTAGGATAATTACTATTATTATAACTTGAATTTTTTTGTTGGTAATTGGGGCGGTTCCAGGATCTGGTACTGACGCCTTGATCATAATTTCTATTATAATTGTTATTTCTATAGTTATTATGGTTGTAATTACTCCTACCATTATTATTGTAACTATTATTCCTGTAATTAGGAGGGTTAGGGGACTTATTATTACTCTGAACTTGACTTTGTTGGTTAGTACTTGGGTAATTAGTACTTTGATTAGGAAAAGTAATGCTAGGTGCGGTAGTCTGATTCACTAAGGAACTATTAGAATGGCCAGAAAGTTGAGTGCTATTGAATGACAAGTAATTAGAAGCTACGTTACCAAAACTAGCTGGCTGAGCGCTGGGTAAATTAAAAAGGGAAGCCCCTGAATATTGATGGGATACATTGACTAAATCATAGAGCTCCATAAGTGTAGTAGGTTTCTTGTTGAATATAAAACATGACCGCTGTTCCGGCCTAGTGCCCTGTAACACAGACTCAATTAAAATATTATCGCATTGAACGTTTAAAACCTCCGCATACTGAATAATACTGTCGACATAACTAGAGAAGGATTCTCCATAAACTGGACTCTAAACACTTTAAGAAGTCGTAATTCTTGAAGCTGTCGAAAATTTGTAAACCTAGCAATACAAGACGTTTTAAGCTGAGGCCAAGAGCACCCAGGAGCATTGATGGCTCTGAGCCAAAACTCAGAAAGGGCATTCGCCGTCCTTGTATGGGCCAAAGCCAGCACTGCTGCCTGGGGCGCAAGGTTTAACTTGACAATAGAATTAACTTTAATAAGGAATTCCACTAAGAATAAAGCATCAGTACCATCACAGGTTTGCAGCTTACTCATTAAATCATTTATCGGGTTACTAAGCCTGGAGAAACATGATTGAGCCAAAGAACTATCTGGTTTATATTGGGCACAACTATCGTAGGTTGAGGACAAATGTTACTCAAAGTCTGGCCGCCAGTCTCAAGAGGACAGGACACCCCTCCCCGGGAGCCACAGGGAAACCGCACTATGATTCAAATCATTAGGGTTAAATTGAACACGTCGGTTGTTAGCACAAAATGTGCTAGTAGCTGGCTGTCGCATATTAAAGGACAGATCCGAGCTACCTGATACATTAAATAGATTGCAATTGTGATGATTAGACAATGGTGGATTGTTCGGGCGATCACCAAAAATATAATTATTATTATTTATTCTCTTGAGAACCCATACGGGGCCCCAAATCTATAGTCATGTAACCAGTCTCAGAAAACATACTGGGATCGCCGGCACAATTCCCCAATTCTAAACTTCTCTGGAACATAATTTGTGATTTACAGCCAATAAATTTAAAAAATGAGAGAAAGAGCACAAACAAAATAATTAAAGCTATATCAAAAACAAAATATTATTGCAGCAATCTCCGAAAATGATTTTGAAAAAGGAATTCACTACAAAGAATTTAAGAACAAGCTGATAATTGAAAAAGATATTATTAATTGTGAAAGTAATTTTTACTTGTGGAAAGTAATTATTAATAATGTAATTAATTTAAATATTAATCATGAAAATAATTAAATATTAATTATTAGAATAATTTCAAAATGTAAGTAACCTTTATTAGGAGAAATACTGAATTTATAAGACTAGAAAAAAATTTGGAAAAGACTTTAACAAAAATCTTAGATAAGGTTTTATTTAGTTTAAAGCAAAAAAAATACTTAAAGATTAATAAAATTTATAACCAAAAAAAATATATAATCGAAATATTTAAGTGAATTTAAAAATGATTTACGATAGAAAATTACGTGTACGGTCTTCTTTCTTCGTCAAAAAAGTGTAAACACATTTCTTCTGATTTTTCCTCAAAATTCTTCCTCTTTTTCTCAGAGTACAGGTTGACCAACCGAGTAGATGAAAATATCTTGCAAGAGATCGCTAGATGAGTTTAGCGCCAAGAAGGTGGGAATTTTTTCTTCCTTAGGTTGGCACCTCTGCATATAATGGCGGAGAAAGCATGAACCGACGCGTTCTAACGGAAAAACAGCTAGCCAAGTATGGACGAACACCGGTCTTTTCACGAAATTTCTTTTTTGCTTGAAAACTACTTAGAGTGCCGTTGGGCCATTTAAAACGGCAAACCACGCTCTGCTACCATTTATAACGGGGCCCTAGCCGTTATAATAAATAAACTTAAAAAAAAAAAATATAGGATGAGGTTAAAAAGAGTTTAACAATAAAACCAGGAGGTTAGTCCTTTTTGCCAACACTGAATTTATTAAAAGAAATACTGCACATATTTTACTTAAAACAAAGGCACTTACTTGTTTGAAACAGAGTTAATGGGGCGACGACACTTTATACTCAAACTTTCGGAAACTATTAATAAACCTAAAACTAGACCAACATCAGAAATTTAATGTGAGTTGTCCGCTGGGCCTACGTCAAGCACATCCCCACGTAAACCCAGGTGAGAACTGAGCTCATCTCCAAGGGAGGGGATAGGCCTCACGAGCCTTACAGGGTCGCCACTCGTACAACCCGAGAAGCGACCACTGTAGCCACTACCAAAACAACCAACAACTAAAAATAGAACAAGAAACCGTGCATCGTACGATATATATATATATATATATATATATATATATATATATATATATATATATATATATATATATATATATATATATATATATATATATATATATATATATATATATTTAGTGTGGTGGGTGTGTGAGTGTCAAATATGGTTATAGATACAAGTAAAAAATATTATTATAACATAAAATATTATAAGCTAAATTCATAAAGTTTCGTTGATAATATACGTGTAAACCTTCTCTATAATTATTGAATATAATGCTTTTCTTTCTTTCAAATATAACTTTTATCAATGCAATGAGTCACTAACAGATAAAGAAGTGCCAGAGACGACATCAGGAAAGAATGGACGATCTTTTCTAAACCAAAATTTATCTAGTTCAATTTAGATTAACATAATTACACTATTGTGTCTACAACGGAGTTTTATCTGTCTTCTGACTTTCTTCTTCTCCTTCCAACTTCTTAGACCTGTAGTTCTTAACTGGCTAGTCCCAAAGACCTACTTAAATGTAGGTCACTCTAGGTCTTTAGAGATCTCCTGATAACGCCAACAAATTAATAAATAATCTTTAAGATTTAGTTATTGTCTGGGTCGTCACTGCTTAGTTTCATTGTATTTATTTGATGTATGTCTTTTTAGCGAATTTTCAAAGAAAAAATTAACTTATGAAGTTGGGGTCATGGCGAGGTAGATTTTTTAAAAAGGGGGGTCTCCATGATCAATATATATATATATATATATATATATATATATATATATATATATATATATATATATATATATATATATATATATAATATGGTAAGTTTCCCTTTCCAAAAAATCTATCTCTCCCCATGACCCTGACCTCATAAGCTCATTTTTTCTTCGGAAATTCCTCTAACATAAAGCTTAACATAATTTGCCTCCAGTCCTATTGCTTATTAGAAGTGCATGGCACCATCAACCCACAATAATCATTTAATACGCATAACTTGTTGCAAGCTACTAATATGCAACTTAACACATAAACGAAGTTAAATTTTATCATTGATTACGATTTTATCGTTCGTCATTACTTTATGTAAACAAATCTAGCTTTTCGAAAATTAAATATCGAAATAGTAACCTGATCACCTTCGACCATCAATATAATCAAATAAAAAGAACTAAATCACATTTACTTATATACAAGAACATTTAAAATACAAATCAAAACACATAAAGTTTGCGGGAAACCAAACACAATTGATTTATTATAACCTTAACTCACTCTTAGAGGAGGTTTTAATGAGGTTACACAGAGCCACTGAGAGCCCCTAAACGATGTTTCAGGCCTTTTAATGTAATAAGATAGGCTATGGATATATCTCTATGTAAATACTTACATCTGGCTTCATATGAAGATGGGGATCTTGAAGAACTTCGTGTGAACACTTAGCTAAAAGTTTGAGAAGCCATTGTGTTGGGGAAACCAGACCCCATTTTGCATCTTTCAGCAGACTTTTAGATTTGAGCTAAAACATATCAATAAACACTTTAAAACTTTGAGTCACGCTATTATAAAGTCAAATCAATTTTTCACAGTAGTTTACAGCAAAAGGCGTTAAATGCAAACAAATATGTGTCAGGGAATTCGATCCATCTAACTGAAGATATTCAGAAAAACTGTCGGGGGACTGTCAGTTTTATCTTATGATGGAGAAATAGTTAATTGGCAAACTAAGGATATCATTCTATATTGTGTTCTTTAAAACAAGAATACGCAGATTTAGTTTACAAAAAGCTTTGGAACAAGATTTGGATAGAATTTGATAATTTCGAGGAAGGTTGCTTTTTTATTGAAAACAGACTTAATGCGATATTCCCTTTACAAAAATAAATGACGATACTTCATTACCATAAAGCATTCAGTCCATTTCTGTTATAAATAAATAAAGGACAATTTTATAATTAGCTTTTTTGTGATAATTAAAAAACACAAAAATCTAAGTAAAAATTTAAAGGAAGTACCATAATATATAGTTCGCAGACAAAAGCCATGATGCCATTGAACTTTCTATTAACAGAATTCTCTTTAAGTTTATTTAAAGAGAACTGTGAATAGTTGATAAGAGATTCTAAAAACATTGATCCGTTAGATTGACTCCATTCTCTCTGCAACATTTAAAATGTAAACATAAACATACTAGTAATGCATTGCATCAAGAACTCACGTCAAAAGAATACATCAAATAAAAGTATTTATTTAAAGCGAGCAAAGGGAGTCATTTATCCATCTCTCGCTACATAGAGTAAATAGGGAAACATTCGCACACTAAACTATTCTAAAGAATAAATTAAAAAAAAGGGCTCGCTTCCCTTGCTAGTTTATGTATCTTTAAAATTTTACAAAGAATAAAAGGCTCGCTTCGCTCGCTGCATTACGTATCGCTAGATTAGCTCGCATCGCTCGCTAGATTGGATATATTTATAATAATACATAGAAAAAGTGGCTCGCTTCGCTCGCTAGATAGTGCATATTTATAATGATACATTTTATATAGGGCTCGCTTCGCTCGCTAGGTAGTGCATATTTAAAATAATACATTATAAAAAAGAGCTCGCTTCTAGAGCTTTAAAATGATATACAACACGATTTTTTACTCAACATTTTTTAAAAAATGTCCGCTATAATAGCCGCCATTTTTAAAATTATCGGTTATTTTAAAAATGTTGTGCATGTCATATGTATTTTCTTTTTCTACTCTGCAAGAGCTTTAAAACGATATGCAAGACGATTTTTTCACTGAAACCTTTTTTTTAAATGGTCCGCCATTTTAGTCGCTATTTTAATTCTAAATTATACAACATTCTAAAAAATGTTATGCTTAATATGTGCTACGCCTCGAATAAGCATAATGCTTGAAGCTGGAGCCGCTTACTTTTTATTTGATTTATTATACTATAATCATTTTACTTGGAACTATTTAAAAAAAATTCACATAAAGACAATATTTTTTCAAAATTGCATAAATTAAGCATTTTTTGGTGTTTTTGAAAGAGCCATAACTTTGGTCATCCGATTTTGATGATTAAACACTTTTTTAATAGAATATTTTATCGCCTTTAAAAATGTTCTCTTAATGTTTTTGCACACGACCCACAGAGAACCTTTTTTTTACAGGGAAGTTATTTCAAGAAAACTGAAATTAGTGCTATTGTATAAAATTTTGAGCATGTGTAATCGTATGAGGTAGACAATGTTTCATCTTCATAACTTCTTATAGACCAAGAGCCCAGGGGTGTTTTGTTAATAAAAAGTGTAATGGCTGGAACCGGTCTCAATTTTTCGTAAATACCTTCCTGAACAAGGATCTGCAATTCTGCCGACTCGTATTGGATGGCTGTCCCAGGCAGAACGCACTTTACATGTCAAATTTACCACCGAAGTTAATAAAAAGTGTAATGGCTTGAAACGGGTATAATTTTTCGTAAATACCTTCCTGAACGAGGATCTGCAATTCTGCCGACTCGTATCGGATGGGCATCCCAGGCAGAACGCACTTTACTGATCAAATTTACCACCCAAGTTAACAAACAGTGTAATGGCTGGGACCGGTCTCAATTTTTCGTAAATACCTTCCTGAACAAGGATCTGCAATTCTGCCGACTCGTATCGGATGGGTGTCCACGGCAGAATCTTTGACCCCTAAAGTGCGTTCTGCCTGGGACACCCATCCGATACGAGTCGGCAGAATTGCAGATCCTTGTTCAGGAAGGTATTTACGAAAAATTGAGACCGGTTCCAGCCATTACACTTTTTATTAACAAAACACCCCTGGGCTCTTGGACTATTAAGTTATGAAGAAAAACTGAAAAAAGTGTTGTATATTTTCAGAAAAATTTGGTTTGAAAGAACGAAATGAGTTCTTGGACTACTATACTAAAATTGTTTCAAGGACTCATAATTGATTTGAACTATTACTGAACTTACATCAATGATTTTGTCGCAAGCTGTTGCTATAACGTTAGCATAATTTCTACTTTCAATAGCTCTATCAATTAGAACTTTGACAACGCCCATTATATCTTCCGAACTCAGCTTCCCTGAGCCTGAAATTTGAGAAAAAAATATAAATTAATCTAGCTATCAAACACAAGTATAGAGCTAAAAGTGTGTGTTCGCGTGATTGAACCAATCGATCTTAATTAATTGATCAGTTTTATCGCGTTTATTTTAACCCTACCTGTAAATTGGCGAGAGTTAAGTTGGCAAACTCTTCTTGATCTCATCTTAAGATCTGTGAATAGGTAACCTTACGGATTACGATATAACAGCAGGCTTAACTTTTTTACGTTTTGATACTGTTATGGTGGCAAACCTGTCATTGATTTATATTAGTTTATTCGATTTAAAGTCATGTTCTTTGTTTTGATATACTTCTATTACAAGTTCTTAAATTCATATTTGAGTTCTATGTTAAAGTAAGCTAGGATATAGCAAACGTAACAGATACACTCGTCTTTACTTTTAGAAACATGTTTATTTATATCATTTGATACAACCATTAATGGCTCGACATAATGTCATGTCCCACTCTGTTTCTTTACGTCTAACTCATCAGGACGCCGACAGAGCCTGAACTCATTTTGACCTTCAAATTATTCCGAAGAATATAATGTGAAGTATTTACCAGAGACAAGCAGTGCTCTCTTATCGACATCATGCATGGCAAGCAAAACATATATCATTTGATACTTTGAGAGACACCTAGTTCTCAGATGTAGCATTGCATTTTGCTTGCTACATTTCCTTGGTGTCTCTCGTACAATTATATTGTGTCAACTATTCATGTTTTGCAAAACTCGGTATAGTATCACATGATATATGTTTTGCTTGCCATACATGATGGCGGTAAGAGAGCATCGCTCGTCTCTAGTAAATACTTCACATTATATTTTCGGAATTAATTAAAGGTCAGAGTGAGTTCAGGCTCTGTCGGCGCCCTGATGAGTTAGACGTAACGACACAAAGTGGGACATGACATTATGTCAAGCCATCAATGATGACAAATGTCGAATGATGGAACAGTTCCCAGATGTAGCATTGCTTTTTGCTCGTTACATTTCCTAGGTGTCTCTCGCACAATTATATTGTGTCAACATGTTTATTTCTTGTGTTGATGTTTGTTAATTCCACTAGAGCAACAAGCAACTCCAGGCGTTTTTCTATTTCATTGTATCATTTTAAGAAAACAAATAACTACTACTGATTTTATGAAAAGACAATAAATAAGTCTTCTTCAGACCCTTTGACAATAACTTGGCATTTTGGCAAAGAATCAAGTGGGTATCATACTAGGCCAATAACCACTAGGATACGTACCATAGTATACCCACTGGCAGAGCAGTTAGTAGACTCCCTAGTAGGATACCTATTATGATACCCACTAGGATACGTACTAGTATACCCACTAGGCAGAGCAGTCTATTAGACTCCCTAGTAGGATACCTATTATTGAACCCACTAGGATACGTACTAGTATACCCACTAGGCAGAGCAGTCTATTAGACTCCCTAGTAGGATACCTATTATGATACCATTAGGATACTACTAGTATACCCACTAGGCAGAGCAGTCTAGTAGACTCCCTAGTAGGATACCTATTATGATACCCACTAGGATACGTACTAGTATACCCACTAGGCAGAGCAGTCTAGTAGACTCCCTAGTAGGATACCTATTATGATACCCACTAGGATACGTACTAGTATACCCACTAGGCAGAGTCAGTCTAGTAGACTCCCTAGTAGGATAGCTATTATGATACCCACTAGGATACGTACTAGTATACCCACTAGGCAGAGCAGTCTAGTAGACTCCCTAGTAGGATACCTATTATGATACCCACTAGGATACGTACCGTAGTATACCTACTAGGCAGAGCAGTCTAGTAGACTCCCTAGTAGGATACCTATTATGATACCCAGTAGTATATCTACTACGCAGTCGCCTAGTAGGTCCCCTACAAGGATACCTTGGGTTAGGAGAGTTGGAGTGGCGACTTAGACCACACTTATTTAATAATTGGCGGAAAATTCGCTTACCATCGATAGCATGCTTGATATTAGCATACTGTGTTTTAGACAAGGGTCCAAGAGGTGTAATGACTGAGTCTTTAGAAGACGTAGACTCAGCTACACGAGATGGAGATATCCTTGTCTCCTGGTTCCTTGATTGTGAAGATACCATTGATTTGGACCTTACTAGACCCGGACCTGATGATCCTCCGTTTCGGCTTTTGCCATCTTCCCATCGGACCTGAAATGAAATAATTCAAACACAATTTTTTATTCCATTCTTTTAGCGGATATACAAAGAAAAAATAAGCTAATAAGAATTGGGTCTAGGAAAGGGAAGTAACTTTAAGTACGTCATATTAAAACGACCCAACCTGTAGGACGTTCCGTTTTCACCCCACTCTCTCACCCATTCCCCTTCTCCTCTTCTTTAAATGCTTATTTCGACTATTTAAAATATTAAAATTAAATATTTTTTTTGCTGCTTAATACATTTCTAAACACATTTAATCATTTTATGAGGACATTTTTTTTTAAATACTCTATCAAAGTCAAAGTAATTATTTTAAAAATATTTATCACATCATCCGTTTTGTTTAGATATTATGCATAATGGCCAGCCTAAGTGATTAATTAATTACTTTGAGCATTTTTTCAGGCATCATGCATAATGACTGGATGTTATGCATACTATCCAATTTATCACTATCTGTAATATATATATATATATATATATATATATATATATATATATATATATATATATATATATATATATATATATATATATATATATATATATATATATATATATATATATATATAAATATTTGTGTGTGTTCTAGTTTTTCCTAAGACGTTTCTATATGGGACAAGGTAGCTTTTGAATGCTTTTTCGGACTAGAACCTTATAAATGTCCCGAAAGCTTTATAAAACATGTATGAGTGTACAATAATAACAACTACAATTTTAAAGAATCACAAGGCACAAGGAGTTGTCGCCTACTACAGAAACACCACTTCCCGCCCTCTCACTCTATCACCGGTAAATATTTTGACATGCACGAACTTGAAAATTATTATAAACTGCGTAGGCTTCCGCGGTTATTGTCATGAAGATTTAGGTCTTCCGGTGGTGACCGCGTTAATGTAGATGAAGAATCCGACGTTTTGCTTCCACTGTGGGAGGCATCTTCAGGGATGTAGGACATCATGGATAGAAACACAATGATCTACAAAACTGAACTCAAAACAGTTCAAAACAAAACAGTTCAAACAAAACAGTTCAGATTTGTAGCATTGTGTTTCTATTCATGATGTCCTACATCCCTGAAGATGCCTCCCACAGTGGAAGCGAAACGTCAGATTCTTCATCTACATTGACGCGGTTACCACCGGAAGACCAAAATCTTTTTGAAAATTATACATTACATATGTATCAAGAGATAAAAATATGTTAAAACCTTACCTTTCTCATACTCTCCGTTAAAATGGAAGCTATTAAAAATAACAAAAGTATAAATGTAGATCTAAATTCACCAAGAAACCAGTGTATACACTTTTTACCTAATTTCATTATTTTAATCTTAAATAAATATTTGATTTACCTGCTGCACCTCTCGCATGTAATTGATATCGTCTAGCGTTACCATTTTTTTTACTTGAAAATCAGATTTAACAATATTAACTATTGTTATTTAGTTTTTAATTGACATTTCAATTTTCGCTGACCTTGATAAAAAAGCAGCTCACGCTACTGTCGGGAAAATATGTTTATACGGGTTAAATCGACCAATCGCATTGAATGATAACGTAAACATATTTTCAGTTAACTTTTGTAACGATGTTTAGTTCATTTATTTGTATTTTGCATTGAAAGGGTGTTTGAATTTAATCTAATAACGTTTAGAATAACTTTCCTGACTTTTACGTATTAAATTTAAATTTATTTTGTATAAATAGGGTGTTTAAATTTGAATTTAATCTAATGAAGTTTAGAAAATATTTCCTAACTTGTACTTAACAATATTAAATTTATTTTGTGTAAAAAGGGTGTTTGAATTTAATCTAATAACGTTTAGAATAACTTTCCTGACTTTTACGAATTAAATTTAATCTAATGAAGTTTAGAATATCTTTCCTAACTAGTACTTAACAAAATTAAATTTATTTTGTGTAAAAAAGGGTGTTTGAATAAAATATAATAAAGTTAAGAATAAATTTCCTGACTTATACTTATTAAATTTATATTATAAAATGGTGTTTGATTGGTCTAATAAAGTTCAAAATAACATTCGTGGCTTACAATTTATAAATTTAAATTTATTTTGTATAAAAAGGGTGTTTGAATGGAATCTAATAAAGTTCAGAATAGTATTCGTGGCTTACAATTTATAAATTTAAATTTATTTTGTATAAAATGGGCATTTAAACGTAACCTATAATAAAGTTTAAAATAACTTTTGTGGCTTACAATTAATAAATTTTAATTTATTTTTTATAAAAAGGTTGTTTGAATGGAATCTAATTGAGTTCAGAATAACTATCATGAGAAATATTTAGTGGATTTAAATGTATTTTGTATTAAACGGGTATTTGATTTAATCTAAAAAAAAGTGTAGGTTAATTTTTGTGCGTATACTTAGTATAGATTTAAATGTATTTAGCTTTACCGGGCAATCTTTACCGGGAGTACAAGGGAAGTGTACTCCCTTCGGAAAATTTCCTTTCGATTTTTGGGATCTTTAGGTACTGAAATGCTGATTGAATCTTTTTTTCCTTATTTCAATACCTCATTTTTAATCAAATAAAAATGTAGGGAAGCCGAATTAAGTATTGAATTTTATTATTTATCGCTTAGCTAACACTACGACAAAAAGTCTAATACCTATAAGGAATACTAGATACACTGACAAATATAATAATGAAATTCTTTGACACGATGCATTTGAAACAATAATAACTCATCAGAGGGTAAAGTCTTGATAAAAATTACGAAAACATTATTTACTAGAGCAAGAGATACTATAACCTCTGTATCTTTCATTAGACATTTTAACTAAGCAATAGATTATTTTGTTGATTTTACATAAAAAGTAAAAACTGCTTATTTTGTATCTTTGTAGTCATGAGCTTATAAGAACGACATTAGTTCTTTTACAACGGTTATCTTGCTGTAAAAAATGTTTTTTTTTTACCGTAGGTCTATAGGAAAGAAATGTGTTAACGATAATAAACAAGAGACCTTCAACATCTTGGCCGTTACGCGCCGTCGACGCTGGGTGCCGCTTCGCGGCCACATGGTGTTAGCCCTATATTATATATTTTTATAAACAAATGCAAAACATTACAAAAATACAGGCACCAAAATTGAAATATACAAGCATTTGTTGGTAATACTTCCGGTTGCTGAATTATTATGTTTAATTATTAATTAATGATTGATAATTCATAAAATACTAATATAAATATCGGTGCATTACAATATTTAAAGCATTTTAAATTGTAGTTTAACATGTATTTATTAAAGTTATATTAAAAGTAGTCCTCGTCAACTAAATGTAGATTTTTGTATTCCGTTACCCTTTTAAGCCATCTAAGACCGGTTTTATTAAATACTCAGCAGGTGTGTTAAGTTATAATATTTGTTCTTTACGATCTTTCTTTATTAATAGATATTTATGACACATATTTAAAATAATGTTTTGTTGGACCTTTATTCATTAATAGATATTTATGATACATATTTAAAATAATGTTTTGTTGTCAGATTGGCAGCATTACTTAGGTGCACCAGTCAACCGGCTTTCGTGTTATCAGTGGAATTACATTGTGTTTACGGTCCTGTGCTCCTTCTATATATAGTATTATCCCAAGATGGCAATCGATAAAATCAGAACGTATGCAAAAAATAAAATGTAACTTCGTACATGCGATTACCAAACTTTGTAGTACACTTGTATAAAATTTTAACCGGATAAATGACATTTTAAAGATCTGTTATTATTTGAAATGTTTGTTAAGTCATTATTGTGGGGTTAATGTCGTTACACATATTTCATAAACAATAGGGTTCAGGACATTAACAACGACGATTTTTGCACCAAGTTTCATTTCGTTTCGAAAAAGCGTTCGAAAGTATATATATATATATATATATATATATATATATAATATATATATATATATATATATATATATATATATATATATATATATAATATATATATATATATGTTCTTGATCCGAAAAAAACCCCACCCCCTCTACCATCCCTCAATGACTCTTACTTTATAAGCTTATTTTCCTTCATAATTGCTAAAATGTGTGAGAGCACTGATCAGTGCAGTGGCTGTTACTGTTTTTGTGCCAGACCATTAATAGTTGACACAATATAACTATGCTAGAGACACCTTGGAAGTGTAACATGCAAAATTCAATGCAGGGCGCCTAAATAATAAATAAAGGAATTAGTACAGCTGTATATTTAATATGATAATATCCATATCGAGTGTATATTTAACTGTCTTTTAGGGAAAAGTACGTTTAGCTTTAAGTACCTTTTAGCCTAAAGTACTTAAGTTTATTAAGTCCCCCAAGCTTTAATTCAGCTCCATACCTTTACAGGAGATGCGTTAATTATTGAAGTAACCAACTTAATAAGTCGAGTACTTACATTCTTATTAGAGGGAGAGTGTTTTATAGCAGATGAAAGTAATATACTGTGATGAGACGATGATGTAGTTAGATGATTAGCACCTCCTGAATTATGTTGATTCCCTGATGAATTATTTACTGTGTGATGACCAAGAATCATGTTACCAGTAGATCTGAAAATGATTGGGAATTGTTAGTATAAGAGCTCAGTGTCATACATCGAGCGGAGAGTGACTATCACTTTTAACATTCAGGTAAACAAAATATAGATTTTACCATAGAGATATATACTAAAGGGGGCATAGCCTCTCAATACATTGAGAAACTGAAATATCTTTTTGGGGCTCTGTGTAACCTCATTGAAACCTCCTCTAAGAGTGAGTTAAGGTTATAACAAATAAATCGTTGTCTGCTTTTTCCGCATTGTATGAGTTTTGTTTCCTATTATAAACGTTGTATTATATAAGTTACTGCATGTTTTAATGTTAATTTCATTATAATATTCAAGGGTGTTCAGATTACTTTTTGATGATTCAAAATTCAAACAATAGGACCCCTCTAATAATAATATCTCTATGGATTTTACTAATCAAAACAAGTCCCCATTTCGGTTCTGCTAGGCTAGCCATAGCAGGTATGGTATGTTAAAGAAACTCTTTAAAATTACAATTTTTTAAATTTTGGTCACGTCATAACTATGGCAGATGACGTCATAAATGACGTCATCTGCCTGATTTTTTTATAAAGAAATTTCACCATAACAACAATGAAAAAAACTAGGTTACCTGCTGGTCTGTAAGTTGTTGTTGTGAGACATAACAAATTCCTTAGCGTGAACATTAAGCTGTTTAGAAGGCAGTCCGTCACTGTCACTTCTTTGGCCTAAAACCATACAGTTAAATAAATTAATGAAAAATTTCCAATTATACGAAAATGCTATAGATGTCCTTGGGTACTTCTAATGAACTAAGAAAGGGGAAGAATCAATGAAGATCGTTGTTCTTATATATACATTTTTAAACAGTTAACATTAACATTTAAATTTTATTGAGGAGGCAAACTATATGTAAGAAATTTAGGAACGCATCAGTGTTCCGCCCCGCAAATTCAAGAAGAAAATTAAAATTTTTTTTTAGTCAGTAAAAAAAAAATAAAAAAACCTACTAAGCTGCCAGTGTAGTATACTGTATACAACAAAGTATGCTTTTTGAGAGTCAGTAGCGCAAAAACGGCGAGAGGTACATAAATAATATTATAATATCTTTAAAGGGTGCCACGCCCTGGCACTACTAGGCACTTGTAGTGCCTAATAGGCACTTGTAGATAAAAATAAATAAAAAATCATTCAAGTCAACCTAGTAGAAGTGGAGAAAAAGAGGTTTGAAAATGGTCAAAAAATATTGACGACTTCTTATATTCTTCCTGCACTCTTTGTTGACGCACCTACAGCCTAAACTACTGAATGTATTTTGATGTGTGAACAATTTTTGGATTTGTGTTATGCTCGTGTGCATTCCTGCTTAAAAAATCTCAAATTCAACAACATCTACTAAATTCAATATTCCTACGCCGAACGCGGAGCGAACAACTAAGCTAGCAAAGGTGCACTCTTAACTACTGGATGGATTTTGGTGTTTGAGAACTTTTGGATTTGTCTGATGCTTTTTAACATTCCTGTATCAATAAATCCCAAATTTATTATTCCTATGTTGTATGCGCCACAGAAAACAGAGCTTGAGAGTGGTTTATTCAATACCTTGACAAGGCTCCGTATCGACAAATCAGTTCGTAGATAAATTGTTCAACCGACAAATCGTAGCGTCGACAAATCGTTCCATCGACAAATAATTTGAGTTTGTCGACGGAACGAAATCACACCCTTGACAATCTTTACAGCATTATCTACAACACGAAGTCGTCGTTACTACTTTATGCTTAACAACATTTACCCAGCTTTTCATCAATATCGATATTATCATTCTAGCTTAAATAGTTAAAAAGCTATAAACGATTTTATGAATTACAATAAATTTTATAAAACATATTTAAAATTTGATCTTGAGAGAAGACGGTAAGAGATGGGGCATATTAATTTAGGTCATCTTTGTTCCCCTTTAGGTGTAATATCACCTCCTTTTTTTGTCTGAAACTTGAGTCTATATAATTTTAGTGTCCGAGGGAATAGGGGTGGGGTTAGCAACAGTTTTTTTAATTGGGAAGGTATAACACGCTCCTTTCATTTTATATAAGTTCCTTGCAGGTTCCCATAGCCCTTGGCTTTGAAGGATAAATAAAAAATTAAATTATCATAATCACAAGCTCGATCACTTGTATACGAAAGATCGAATAATTAATAACCTAAGATAAGCAAAACGTGCAAGAATGAACTGATGTTTATTAGTTATTTAGTTTTATAGAAGCGTAGGCTCTATTCTATATTCTAGATTTAAGTTGCTCAATAGAAAGTTGTATTGACATAGTAATTTGAGATAGCAGAACGGAATACAAAATTATATAGAATCGAGTTGAATCCTGATCGTATTAAACCTCCAACTCATGTAGTAATCAACACCTACGTCTATTCGTAAGTCTAGATATTGTAATGATAAAATACAGACAGTCAAACATAAAAATGTTTCAGTCATTATATTTAGTAAATTGTTTGGTAATTTTTATCAAAACATTACGTATAATTTCCTTCATAAAGAAAATAACAGTAATAAAATATTGTTAAATTATAAAATATGAAGTGATAGTAATAACTACAAATAAATAAAAGTAGGGTCTGAATTTAATTTAGATTTAAAATATTTTTTTAATAATTATATATCTTTAATAATTTAAAGATTTAATTTAATTTATTTAAGTTTAAAATTAAATCACTGTAATAGAAAGGAAAGAATGCCTCAAGAAAATTATTATGTTCTTCGAATCATAGAGATATATACAAGAGGAGGCATATCTTATCTCAGTACATTGAGAGTCCTGAAATATCTTTTGGGGGCTCTCAGGGGCGCTGTGTAACCTCACTGAAACCTTCTTCAAGAGTGAGTTAAGGTTATAATAAATATATTGATTTTGGCTTCCCTTACATTGTGTGTGATTTTAATTGTATTTTAAACATTCTTCTATAAAAGTTATTGTAAGTTTGTACTAATTATTTGATTGTATTTATAATCGAAGGTGGTCAGGTTACTTTTTCGATGTAGCCTAACTTATAGGGCTCCTCTAGTTTTAATATCTCTATGCTTCGAATGACGAAAGTGTTTTAGGCCCGTATTCAAAGACATCTTCCTAACATTTTCCTAATATTCTCCTAAAGGAACAAGGAGAATGTTAGGAAAATGTTAGGAAGATGTCTTTGAATACTTAGTTTTAATGTAGAACTGTCCATCATTAATTTCCTAGTCAATATTTAATGGTCTTTTTTTTATTTTTATATTAAGTATTTTAAGCTGTCCATGAAAAATTTCTGGGCAAAATTTTTCGGGACAAATATAATTACAGTCTCTTAATTTTCATTTTTAAAAGTCCATGACAAATTTCTGGCGCAATATATTCATAGTCCCTCAATTATAATTTAGAACCTTCCATGACAAATTGCCGGGGCAATATATTTATAGTCTCTTTATTTTAATTTAAAACTTCCCAAGAAATTTTGAGGAAAATCGAAGCGAGCCAGAAGTTGTTAGGAAAAGTACCGAGGTAGACCTTATCCGACTCTTTAATTATATTATGCTTGAATGGTTAAAATTAACCTTAAACGATTAAGATCTTTGATTTTTGTGCCAAGTTTTAATCCTTTAACACAAGCACAGCGGGAGTATGCGTGATACAGACACAACACACACACACACACACAGAAAGGAGATGAACACGAATTAATTTTGTAATCAGTGTTTTAGGTTGTAAGACATTCTTTTCCTACATGCCTTCTACAATAGAAGGAACAGAAGTAAATGTTACTCCGATAAATACTGAGGTGTGGGATAAGCTTATAAATAAATAAAGTTTGTCTTTCCACAGATGATTTATTATTATAAAACAAAGCCAGCTTTCAACCTGAACGGTCATCATCAGTGCTGGTGAGATGAGTCTAGATTACTTTTTAGCCAGTTTATAAGGCCAAATATATATTTGAGTCTTAAACATGCCTTGGTCTCAGAAACCGGCTAAAAAGTAATCTAGACTCATCTCACCGGCACTGATGATGACCGTTCAGGTTGAAAGCTGGCTTTGTTTTATAATAATAAATCATCTGTGGAAAGGCAAACTTTATTTATTTTTTTAATTTTACTGATAAAAAAATCACTTTTAATTAAATAAAATGCACCCTTATCTGATTATTATTGGTTATAAGCAATATTAAAATAGTAATATGTAATCAATTATAAATTATAATAACCAATCAACTGATGAGGTTTAAGATGTATGGATATATTTGAGATATATTTAACTGACCTTAAACTAGCTACAACAGACACTATCGTCTGGAACAGACAGAACAAACTGAAGCCAACAATAGAACAATACGTAACTCAACAAAATAACTCTACTAAATAGTGAAATATTTAATACCTGGTATTTTATCTGTTATTGATAAATTTTGTATCTAAAAGTAATAATTATTAATCATTTTTAGCTATTATTTTTATTTGCATAATTACACTGATAAGGTCGTCGGTATAAAAGCAATGGAAGGGATCGATGCAACATCATCATTCCAAAATGTTTGTACGTATATACTATATATATATATATATATATATATATATATATATATATATATATATATATATATATATATATATATATATATATATATATATATATATATATATATATATATATATATATATATATATATATACGTGTGTGTGTGTGTACCAAGTTACATCTTATTATTAGCGTTAATTCAATATTTATTGATTGCCATGTATAGAATTTTTTTAAATATAAAATCGTAAAAGTTTACCCCTTTATGTAATAAGCAAATATACGCGTACAAAGTTTAATTTAAATTCGCCAAGTATATTTACGTTGTATGTCGGATCACTAATGTCGAACAGCATTGAGGGAGGTACCTGGAAGGATGGAGGTATATACTAGAGGGGGCCTAGACTATCTCAATACATTAAGTCCTGAAACATCTTTTTGGGGCTCTCAGGGACTCTGGGTAACCTCATCGAAACCTCTTCTAAGAGTAAGTTAAGATTATAAGAAATCAATTTTTTCGGCTTTCTGCACATTGCTTGTGTTTTGATTTATATTTTCAGCTCTCTACTATATAATTCACTGTATTTTTTTTTTCGTTCATTTGATTATTGACAGTCGAAGGCAAGGATGTTGAATAAAGGGGATGACGCATTAAGGAACATTTCTGACCCCATGGAAGTTGTATGATATAGAGAAATTGGAGCAAACTTTCCTCCCCTTAGGTTATAATTAAAAATGCACCAAACGCAGGTTATGTAGCAAAGTTGTTATACAATTCTTGGTTGTCGAGTTTGCTTCTCAACTTTCTTTAGTGCTTTCGTTATTGTAACATTTGGTGCTTGTCAAGTCATTTGTGCTTATATTTTACATTTTGAACTCCAGGTAGCCACTTTAGTGAGAGTAATTGAAGCTTTACCGTTTACTTTTCGTAGAGAGTAAGTAAAATGTGTTAATATTTTGCCTTTTTTTAGCCTAGAGAAATGTTTTGCTAGTTTTCAAGATTCAATTTTGGTTGTAATGTTCTTAATTTTCTTTAATGCTGTTAATTTTAAGCAATATTGACAAAACACAGTTAAAAAGTATGAACTTTTTTCTATTTGTTTATAACCTAAACAACGGGAAACCCATTGAGAGTTAAGTTTGCCTCTAAATTTTAAGACCTGCGCTGTTATAAGGATCATAAGCATGCGCAGTTTGTACCAAGCATGTGCTGTTGGGGTTTGACGTGTGTTTAGTGTTGCATTCTTCTCTATGTTTTGATTTTCGATGGGGTCACTTTGTTGAATGGCAATTCGACTTAGTGCGTCATCCCCTTTATTCAACATCCTTGGTCGAAGGTGGTCAGGTTATTTTTTCGATGTTTCAAAATTCAACCAATCTAGTAATATATCTCTATGCCTGGAATAGTGATCTCTGGAAATAAAACGGAACGTTTTACCGTCTGAGGACAAGCGAATTTATAGAGCTGTTATAAAGTTAGGCGATTTCCATATATTTGAGGACGATCGAAGGGATCCTGAAGTGGAGACGATGAGCTTAGCGAATCCGACGTGTTGAGGAAAAAGTTCTGAGGTCCTGTGTATCCGAATTTTTAATTTTACAATCTATTTCCCAGAGTCCAATCACAGAATTGTTTCTCTTACCAACCTCAGTTTTTGTTGCAAAGTCGACAAAACTTTGCTAACCAGCCCTGATACTTGTCACAATCTATTTACCTCTTATTAAAGAAGATAAGGAAGTAAAATATTTAATTATAAATCATAGGAAGTGAAAAAGGTTACTGACCTGTGTTATCAACTTTACTGTGTGACACCATATTCTGAATGGGTCGTAAAAAAGCACGTCACATGAGCGGACACACCTCCTCACACAACACTACGCCTTACGGTCACCACTATATACTATACGGAAATACTTAGTGAAAGCACAGCTGAGAAACTTGAAGTGTCTTGACTTTGCAAGACTTCACCACTCACTAATCAACTTAAAACTGTACGATGTTCATAATCACATGTTTATAGATGTAATCCCTTCTTTAAGATACAAGAACCAGTTCCCAACAAAATTGTTGTTTTTTTTAATATCATCTTCATTCAAACTTTCTTTTGCAATTTTACTTGGACTAATGAATATTGTAATAATATTAATAAGTGTAAATAGAGGAGTTTTATTTTTTTTGAAAATTAGAGTGTAAAACCCTCTCTAAATAGTGGTAGAATTAAATACAGGTAAACTAGATTAATTTAGCTTCCTTAGTTCCTGTAAGAAGATAGGAGAATCCAATAGCTATAATTATGTGACACATACACTGATCATTAACTGTCCTCGTATTCGTACAAACAGACTCCAAAATGGAGGTAGGAAAATAAATAACCAAAATTATCTGACACTTACATTTATAATCAACTCTTCACGTTGATGAATATATATATATATATATATATATATATATATATATATATATATATATATATATATATATATATATTTATGTATGTATGTACGTATGTATGTGTGTGAGTGAGTGCATATGTGTTGTAAATACGCTATATCTTGAACGGATATATATTTATTAATCTAACTTGCTGCGAAAATCAACTTTGGAGAGGTTGATTTGACAAACATCATTGAAAACTAGGTTTTGTCATTAACCCGGTTTGTTAGGCTAGCGAAATATTTAACAAAGCGGTAAAATGAAAAGTTATTATTTTTTGTCGCGAAAAAGGCCCCTGTTTACGTTTCTTGGGACGCTGAATCAATTAAAACTAGTCCGGAACCGAAAGGAGTTCTTACAGTGATCAAAAAGTCAAGGAAAAGGGGGTCAATTGTCGGAAAACATTAATACGGCCGGTGAACAAATGTATTTCAAGCCCCTACTTGAAATACGACTCCCGTGTCGTTTTCGATGTTTTTGGGCCTGAAAGTTGAATATAAATGGTCCGGAGTCGATAAGAGCACTCAAAGTACTTAGAGCCACGGTACCTGGGTTCGAATCCTGGTAAATATTTTGTATCGTTTTATTACATTATGTAAGTTTATAAGTAGTTATTAGGTATTAGTTATCAACTTTGTATTTATTTACAAAATATACCCTTTTGAATTCGATTTTTGGTTTGAGAACCTATAGTTGGACCTGGTAAAAAAATCATTTTTCTTCTATATGTAAAACAATATACAGGATCATTTTACCGCTTTGTTAAATATTTCGCTAGCCTAACAAACCGGGTTAATGACAAAACCTGGTTTTCAATAAGGTTTGTCAAATCAACCTCTTCAAAGTTGATTTTCGCAGCAAGTTTGATTAATAAATAAAGTGCCAGATAAAAAAAGGAGGTGATAGGTGGAAAGGTCATAGGTGATAGGAGGTGATATACTCTAAGTATATCTAAGTAGAACAAAAATTCCTAAAATAGTGTGACAGTGTAAGCTTTGTGGAATTTATTGCTCATCTCAAAATTTACTCAGCTTTTTATCCATACCAATATTATCATTCTAGCTTAAATAGTTTAAAAGATTTAAAATTTTTTGTTCAATTAAAGCCGATTTTACAAAAACAATATATTAAATTTGATCTAGTGAGAAAACGGTAAGAGATCGGACGAAATTTTTTGTTCTTCTTGGGGAGTACTATCATCCTGTTAAGGTTTTATTGTCTCTACTATCACCTCATTTATTATGTGACGCTTTATATGAAACGCCCTATATATTCCATTGATTTTTAGTGTATTTGTTACCTGGCGGTTTGTATATTTCTATAGAAGGAGTCTTATTCTTGATGTGTTTGGAGTGAGATGAGATACTGCCATTCTGTTGCTGCCTCCCTCCTCGGCTGACCTAAACATATTTTTAAAATAGTTAC